>JARJDS010041783.1:1440937-1452888 GCA_030264155.1 Atheta pasadenae | reverse complement strand
TTGTATTTTATTCTTCCCATTGATTCCTATGTGTTCGATGTCATATACTTTGCATGTTACACTTTGTAACTTATGTTTCTCCATTGAATATTTGTTGTATGCAACTTGCATTTGTGTATCTTATACTTTCTATTGATTCCTATGTATTCTTCGATGATGATGTATCTTTCTTTGCATGTTACACTTTGTAACTTAAGTTCCTTTGTACTGTATACTATTTCATGTACACATATGCATTTAACATTTATTTCTGAATTTTATTTCAGAAATTTTTTACTTCTAAAAATGTCTCCGGCCGCTGGGTATCGAACCCGTGTCGGCTGGGTGAGAGACGACGTCCTTATACATTAAGCCATTCAGCTTCGTATTGGATGTGCTAAAAATAAGTAACTTAAACCGTCGAGACATGAACATATAGAGCAAATATAATACGATGCATAATATAACTAAATATATATTTACTTAGAATTAACTTTTATAAAACTGAAAACAATCAATGGTAGAGTAAATAAAACACACATTTAAACTGTAAATACATTATTTTTATTAACATATTCTATTTTCCACCACGGAAAAAGTGGAAAATGTACCATAGTGTTTGAGTAGTAGGCAACTGCATACACGCTAAATACGATGCTGCGAGATGCGCAAACGAGTGCCACACTACTACTAACAAACATTGACTAGTGTACGTGTGTACTTATCACTCCGTGTGTAGGAGTTTGAAGACGCCAATTGACGGGGTAGCGCATGTTTGAAAAAAGTTAGGTTATAGAACAGCTTTCAATGTTTCAATGTTTATAAAAAAATGAATAATCTGGTACAAGGCTTTTATTAAAACAAATAGTTCTATTCAAAAGAATTACAAATTGTTTTAGGTAGAAGAGCTCACTCGACTAGGATCAAAATCTATAGAAGATTCCACATTATGTGCTTTAACATATATGGAACTTAAACGAAGTAAATAGTATAATTTTAATAAACAACTTTGAAAACAAACTCACCTGAAATTGTTATATAGGACAAGATAAACAATTGCTGTTTAATGTAGCCTACAAATATAACACTCAACTTGGAAAGCTGTATTGTGAATCAAAAACATTTGAAGATAAACCATCAAAAGTATATTTACCCATAAGTAGTTCAACTGCTCTTGACATTAAATCATTGGGGAACTATTTTAATTTAATTACTGACACACATGAACCTAACTTGTAAGTTAAAACTGGTTAAAACATAGCACACATTTATAACACTTCCTTAATACTAATTTTTAGGTTAGTTTTGGTAATTTGGGAAGCTGACAACACATTTGTATTCTATGAAATATCAAAAGGGTTGGGATCACCTATAAGAGAAATAAGTCAAAGGAGAAAAGCAAAGAAACAAAAGAATACATCACAAGAAGAAGCGCAGATGCCAAGTACAAGTTCACAACAGTAAATTATAAAATAACTGTTTCTTTATCATAATTGCAGTATATTTATAATTAAAGCATTGAAAAATTAGGTAATTATGTACATAAATATGTTGATTTATTATGATTATTAAATGTAATGTGTGTATATCATCTACAAGGTAATAAAGACTAAAAATACTACAAAGATAGATAAAATTGATTGTCCATAATCATAATGTTCAAACTAGCAAGTGTACAGAGTCTAATAAATAAAATAAATGTACTCAGTTCCAGCTAGAAATGCAAAAATGTATGAACGCTCATAGTGAAGGATTATAAAAGCTAATGCCTAGCTATCATTATTATATGATTAATACAATGTTCGCAACTGTTAAAAGTTTGAAACAAATAGAGGCACATTGCTCATCATAGGTTTGTATAGTAAAATTCATTTGCGATGCTTATAAATAGAATTAACTGTTCTTCACCTTCTCTCCACATCATCAATAAACATAAAATGGCTTTTTCTTTAGGCTTTCTATACATTGAGAATTGTTACAAATGCTTAAATTCACATTTTTCAATATTATAGATTAATTATTGTTCAGTTATAGATTATGCAGTCTTTGCTTATACCTTGATAATGTTAAACATTCACTGTTTTTATTGTGTAGTTTCCGTATGCACAGGAAGATGTGCAGCACTGCGTCAAATTACATTTATCACCAATTTATAAAATCTCAGTCATCTTCGCGCCCGATTCCGATAGATATGCATCTATAAAATTACTTTTCCCCTTTTTGTTATTATCATGCATGGCTGTGCATTTCAGCCACTTGAGATCTTACTAGAAACTAAAAATTAACAATGTTTTATAAATTGATCTAACGTTTTCTTGTCAATTTTTTCAAATGTAACGAAATTGATTGCATTGCGGTCAATTAATTAATTAATTGATTCTAAAAAGGACCGGAAACAATAGTTTTGTAACAAATATCATTTGCATGTGTAAAAAGTGAGCTGTCTGGTCATAATTTGCAGCTTTTGTTCGTTTTGTTAGACTGCTACAACCACAATACCTAGCTAGGTTGGGTATCAGCACCAGTCGGCCATATAGGTAAAATCTTTGAAAAGAAGTTGGTCCTTATCAGTCAATATCCGCGGTTCCTTCGGTGGCGACAGTGCCGGTTTCTCATTCGTGAATTCTTCATCAAAGTTACTTACGTCTTCAAAACAATCCTAAACAAACTCACAATATATTAACACAAACAAATTTAAACATTGGTTTTGAAAAATGCCAGTAGTTGTACTTACCACAGTGGGAACAAATGGTGGTTTAACTTTACGATGAAGCAAGTCTTCCCAATTGATCATTCTAAAGAATGCCTGCTTGCGGACGTCTTCAGCGTCTCTATCACTTGAACCCAGACGTCGATCAGGATTCTTTCGCAATAACTACCCAAGACAAAGTATGTTATTAATAAAATACTACAAAACCTAATTTGAAACTTACTCTTCTCATAATTGCAATAGCTTCCAAACTCAAAAATCTAGGATAACGCACTTCTTCATTAACAATTGAATCAAAAACTTCCTCTTCATCCTCGCCTGGGAACGGACTTTCACCAACTAACATTTCAAATATCAACACACCTAGTCCCCACCAATCGACAGCGCGGGTGTATGAAGTTTCTGTGAGTACTTCCGGCGCTAAGAACTCGGGTGTACCACAAAAAGTTCCGGTTCGATCACCGAAACCCATTCCTTCTTTGCACAAACCAAAATCAGCAATTTTTACGTATCCCTCTGTGTCGAGAAGCAAGTTATCAAGCTTTAAATCACGGTAAATGATTTTATTCTCGTGGAGGAATTGCAATCCAAGAACGACGCAGGAAGCATAAAACACAGCGCGAGGTTCGCTAAAGACATCAGCATGGATATGCATCATCAAATCACCACCAGCCGCGTACTCCATCACGAAACAAACGTGCTGCTCGGTTTGGAAGCACGAAAACAAATTGACAAGGAACGGATGACGAATCGAATTGGCCACTTCGAATATTCTTTTCTCCGACAACAACGACTCAACTTCATCGCGAGCGATAATGTCGCCCTTTTTCAAAGCTTTGATCGCAAAATACTCGCCAGTGTTGCGGTACTGAGACAAAATGACTTTACCAAAATGCCCGCGTCCTAAAACGCTAATCAATTTAAAGTTTTCCATAGTCATCCCAATCTTAGGCATTGAAAGTCTTCTGGATTCGTAGGAAGTTGTTCGACTGAGCAGCTCCCGCGCCACTGGACGACGAGGTTCCACCGCCTAAAACAACCCCAATTAATAACAATCACACACAATTTAAAAAATAAACCAATTAAGCAATAAAACATGCGTCCGGAAATTCTCAAGCCTCCATTCGTGACACCTTCAAAACGTTAGTAAAGTGCAAAACACGTGCAATTAAAATCAAAATTAAATTGAACATAAAAAAAGGTTGCGGTGCTACAATACTAAAGAAAACCACAAAAGTCTACCTCGTCGTCGTCGGGAAACTCGACCACCGGCTCAGAAGCCGATAACTCGACTTGGTACTGATGCTGATGATGGTGTTCATAGTTAACCGGAGTGTTGGGCGTGCTCGGAATGATTAGAGGCCCCACCCGCGATTCCCGTTCGTCTAGGAAGTCAAACGCGCGCAACGCGGCGTTCTAGAAATACACCAAAGAAATTGCATACGGTGTGCGACGAAAAAGAAAACTAGCATACACTACGTGAACCACCTTTTTGTAATTGTAATAAACGTAAACGATAATGAACGAAAAAAACAAAACATACCTCATCTTCAAGTGAATTCATCCTTGGTGGTAATGGCGGTGGAGTTTGTGGTGGTTGCATCTTTCTAGGAGCTGGAGCTGGTGGTGTTTCAGTAGGCAGTACAGAAACACCCAAACCAAGCGGTCGTTGACCACCAAGCCCTCCAATCTGAGGGTCAGGTATCTCCCCCGGTGTTTCAGCCTTGTCTTCCGCTGGTTCAAACTCCGATTTGTGTAATTCAGGAGGAGTTGGTGGACCTTGCTCACCCTTACGCTTCAGAAGACGTCCCCAGGTGGCGACATTAATATTCATTTGGTTGGCGCGCGGGAAGTTTTTAATCTCTTGCTTGAAAATTTTGCGTTGACGTTGCAATTTCGGCCGTTGGGTAATCATTGGATTTAGGAATCTGATTTCAGCAAAGAGCAATCCCTGCGGCTCAAGTTGCAACGCCATACCATGGCGCACATCGTCAATAAATTCTTCTAACTTTAAAAACTTTATAGCGCACAACGATCGCCAGTCTTTCCAATAGATACCGATTTCTAACTCTCGGGATTTGTCTAGTTCAATTGAAAATCTACATCAAAAATAAAAACAATAATATTAGGTTTAAACTTAAATTCAAAAAATGTTAACTCAAAAACAATGAAATTACCTTTGATCCCACGCTTGTTGTGAACATGGCTTCCAACTGGTTTGCCCAACTAGCTGATTATCCAATTTTATCAACGCCATAATCTCATTGCTAATCTCATTCTTAACGATGTAACTTTTGGAAGAACTACGACCGGTAACACCCTTCATAAAAGCCCTCAAGTCACTAGGACTAGAAGTAACATCGCGATCCCGCATTGATCTACCCGGCACCTCCTCCAATAAATCCTGACACCCCATAAGCCGCACCTCCAACGTACCAGTGACAGCCGCCGTCCGGTTAAACGTCGATAGTGATGTATTGTACTTCTTGTCATTGGAATCAAACGGTTGCAAACTGGTGTACACCGACAATGGGCTGGCAGCTTGTACATTCAGCAATTCACGCTTCAACACTTCAGCAGCGCGACTGTCAGGCGGTAATTCCTGACGCCGCAACTCGAGCGACTTCTTTAAAAGGTCTAGTTTCTTGCTACTCGCCGATAAACTAGCTTGAGCCTAAAAACAAACCAAACCCAAAATTAAACAAAAATATCCCACAAAACACCAAAAACCAAAAAGTACTCACATAAATGCATACAGAGGATATGTACAAATAACTTAAAGATAAAAACAAAGAAACAGGTGTCCAGAAGGTGTAAACAATACGTTTGTAACTTGCGAGGTATTTAGTTACACGCACATTTAATATTTGTACAAATGGTCAAGTCAAATAAAAATAACGTAAAAGGTGCACAGAATATTTGCAAACAATTAAAAGTCCGAATAACCTAGCTGCGTGACACTGCGGTTGCCTTCTTTGGCGGGTAATGTTCGTTCCTCAGGCGGAACAGACCCACGCGCCGCACCCTTCCAATTGTAAAAATGATTGTACTGGCTGTCGACAGAACGAGCACGCGACCGCGACCCAAACCGTTGAAAATACTCGCGACAATGATCACAAGTACAATCCGGATTCTTTGCTGGGCCAATATGATGACCTGGCTTTTTAAAAACATCCACAATACGTCCAAACTTACGCGCCACCTCGCGTTGTTCGGTGAAAACACCAGGCAGAATCGTAAATGGCGCCCTAAGCGCAGGATTCGCAGACATTTTCTTGTTGATTATCAATATACTTGGCGATTTACAAGCAGTAACAATTTTAGTCTGATCGTCAACAACTAAAGCCCCACGAGTGAGGCCCAAATTATTATTTGTATCTTGTTTAGTTGGTTGGATTGGTTTCGGTTGTGGAATCATAGAAGGCGTTACTTTATTATTAACAAAACTCCACCCTTTTTCAGACCCAGCATCCGAATNCAGGATTCGCAGACATTTTCTTGTTGATTATCAATATACTTGGCGATTTACAAGCAGTAACAATTTTAGTCTGATCGTCAACAACTAAAGCCCCACGAGTGAGGCCCAAATTATTATTTGTATCTTGTTTAGTTGGTTGGATTGGTTTCGGTTGTGGAATCATAGAAGGCGTTACTTTATTATTAACAAAACTCCACCCTTTTTCAGACCCAGCATCCGAATAATCCGAATCTGAATTACTCTCAACATGTACATCCGGATTTACTGGTACATCAGTACCCAGCCGTTTTTCAAAATATTCCCGCATTTTTTCCTGTTGTTCCAAATGATGTTTTCGTTCGATTTGTGGCGACTTCCATTGCTTTTGTTTCTGATTCAACCAAACATTTTCCATTTGTAATATTCGTTGCCTATCATCCGAATCGGCGTAATCAAAACTGTCACTCATTTGTACACTGGGTGATTTTAACAAATCAATTTCGGGCTGTTCATCGATACTTGACCGCGTCGCATTCAAGGACGTCAATTTTCTAGGCACAAAGTCCAAACTTTCCGTTGGTGCTAAACTGGATCGACTCCAACTCCCCAAATCAGAGTAGGTATCTTTCCACGACGTATCATCGGGTGCGTCTGGAACTGATACTGAAACAGTAGACCAAGATGGCGGCACGGACGAACAAAAACTCGAAGCAAAATCTCGAGAATCCCGCATACCAGAAAAGGAACTCCTTGATGGATAACCACTACTAATCCCATCTTGAAACAAATCCGGCGTTTCCGACATTTTTGACTTTAAATCACTCAAATCTTTGCTATCATTTTTTAAATCTTTCATGTGAAAAGGTAAATCATCCTCGGATCTTTTATGCGTGATCCTAACCTTACCAGACTCAAATACAGTCTGCGGTGATGACCCAGTCTTATCATCACTATCATTGTCACTACTGGACGAATCAGAATCCAATTCAGTACCAGTACAATAAACATCAATATGTACAGTACGCGGTTTTTTATTGGGATCTGTATTCGACGTTGACGATGTATTAGAATTCTTTAATTCTTTAGGTGGCGCTGACTGCTGTTTAACCTGTTTAATTTGACTAACAACCGGATTTTTGACAACACGTGGTTTCGCCTGTAATAATTAAACCTTTAATTAAAACACAACCACAAAACCCCGACATGAATAAATTTACCATTCGTGTGTTTGTTGTTGTCGAATCTAACCTAGAATCTAAACTATCAGGAGTAAACGACGACGCAGACGCCGAATCACTCCCACGTTGATAAATAGGTTCCGTCCTTCTCCTAACATTATAAGCCCCGCGTTTCTTTAAGTTGCGTTCTCTATAATCTTTATTGTTATTCGACCTCGCGTTTTTAAAATCAAAACTATCCATGCGCAAAAATGGCGACGTGCTTTTATCCACCATATCATAGGTTTGCACAGCAGCGTCACGTGATTTCTCCATTCGAGGTGGCGAACTCCTCGATCGTTGTTCATTGTCCCTCACATTAAACGTACTGGCCCTCGACGGTCGCTTGCTGGTGTTGACATATTCTTCGCTTTCAGGCACCGGCGAGAATCGTAAATCCTCGCCATAATTGGAATGGTAGCACCATGGGTCCCCACATCCGTAGTAGGCGTCTTTGCCGCATTTACGCTGCTCGCACCTTAGCGTAGGCGTTTGGCAGCGCAGGCTGTGCGTACGCGACGTGCTCCCCTGACTGTGCGCTTCTGAATCATCTTGCGAAGGCTTTAATTCCATCACATTCGTCGACAGGACTATACTGCACGTGCTCCTACATCGTCTATTTTGTAAATTTTGCACATTCTGTGCGTTTTGTACATTTTGTAAGTTATGCAAATTCTGGTCACGTACAAAATTACTATTGGGTGATATTTCACTCCCGTATCCAGACGAATCTAAGCCGTAATTTTTCGTTAAATTTTCCTTAGAAACTGGTGGTGACGATGTGAAAACCATGTTACTTTTTTGAAAATTTTGAAACTCAAAATTTTGATTATTCGTCGATTCTTTTTGTGGTGGTGTATCCGACGACCAAGTATAAACCATTCGAACACCATTTTCATCTTGCTCAGTGTGCGCTTGTGGTGTACTGGTATTATCTGTAACACCATCGTGGCTTATCGTAAATTGAGCATGCACGGTCCATTGTTGCGATGGGTCCAAACCTGGCCCCGTTCCGGTTGACGACGATGTTTTCGGTCCAAACATTTTGTTGTATCTCTCGTTACATAATTTGCCGCGTTTTAATAGTTCAGTGACTTAATTGTAATAGCCGGATGGGAATGTAAAATTAAAACTAAGTCACAAGTCACACCCACAAAGACGTGAAATAAAGATAGCCAGAGATAGAATTTGTGATGACCTATTTTAAGTTTTTAACGTGCGGCACAAATAATTTAACTTTCAACTTGGTACAGGTGCTTCTACGTCAACCTGTGCTCAGCATACAGTACCGCACAGTACCGTCCGCAATGATGAAAACTCCAAATCAAACTGGTTGTAATATGAATGCGCAATATGTAGTTGGCAATATTTCGTAATGTACGATTAAAAATAGCCCGTGCATTATACCACAACACTACATCAAGATATTTGCTTCGTTTGTTGCTTCAGTTAATCTTCGATCATTTACACTCCAAAATAATCAGATGCTCTCAAACACTTCACGTTGTATCCAATCAATATACACTGTTTGATTCTCAAATCAAACCCTTTCTTAAACCAATAAAATCCTTCGTATCGCTTAATCCAGATGAATCGTTTCACTCGTTTGTTGCACTTCGTTTCATTCGAAAATTTGCGTATGCTCGTTCGTTTCAGTGTTACATACTACAGGGCACGCATACCGATTGCGCGTACAATCAGTCGCGTACTGAATCTAAAGTCGAAGCTTTCAAAAGCTGCTGTTGCGTGCGCGCAACGACGTTTTTGGCAAGCGAGCACACCTCGCCGCAGGACTTATAAATGCGCAGGAAAACAAAACTTACAGCCGCGGGAAATCGACGAATCCGAGCCGCGGAAAAAAGCGCGCAGCGGCGGCACGATTGCGAAACTAACGACGATTCGGGAGCGCGTATTCAAAATACCACACGCATTAGCCACGTATAAAATTAACCGATCACAAAAATGTTGCAACAGGTTAAGTCAAATTAAGTAAAAAAAAAAACACAAAACAAAGGAATCATACATTACTTTCGAGTTGTTGTATCATAAAATCAAGAAAACAAAACTAAAAAAAAAAGATATAACCACACAATTACCTCTTGCAAAGCTTTCTTGTCCGGTTTTTCTTTACTGGAATTCTGCAATAAGCGAATAACATTTTTGGCACCCTCGACGACAGCTGCTTCGATACGTAAACGATGCCTAATGTCGTCGATTCGTTCTTCTAACGATGTTTCCAATTCCCGCGCGTCACCATTTGATGATAAATCGTGTATGGATCCACTGTGGTGCTTATTGTTAATATTATGTTTAACCTAGAAACAAAACCAACGAAAAATTAAAATACAAACACAGCCATCTAGCGTCAACTTTCTGGCCGTTAACAATTTTACGGTTATTACTTACTTTTAAAATACGCATTTGTAGAAAATTAATTTTCGCCTTGGAATCCTGCAACATTTGCTGCGCCTCGGCCAACAGTTTCTTATCGCGTGTGATGCTTTGAATCATATTCTCAGTACCTTGCTTCACTTTCAACTCAATGTTCAGCTGTTTTTCGAGCGATTGCAATCGCGGATCTTGATGGGCGCCATCTTGTTCTTTCTGGTGTGATGATAATGGAGTAGAAATCATTGAATCTATAACAATAAATAGTAAACTTTATTGTTTGTTCATTAAAACAACGACCTCGAGTTTTAATACCAATTGAAAACATTTTGCTTAACTAATATGAGGTAACAACTAACAACAAATCAATGCAAGTTCAATAAATCACAACATATTGAATGAATCAATAAATTGTTGCATTAAAACATTGCAACAACGCGCAAAGTTGAAGGACTTATTGATTTTATTGTACAATTAGTAATAAATTGACGCAATACAAATTAAATCAAGACATTATGTCGATGGTTTAAAGTCATTCGGAGTAATGCGTTTCCGTTCTACTCTGCCAAACAAAAAGTCAATGCGCAATCCAATCAGTGAGCGCTTATTGCTAAATTTATTCGTACACCTATTGCTACTACTTGCTACAATTTGCGCGCTTCCTTTCGAGCAAATTCTTTCGTCAAGTCAAAGCTGTATACTATAATAGGCGTTATTATCGTGGCATTTGTAACACCAGTGTATTGGCCGAGGCGCCAAGTTCCTAGCATGTTCTAATTAACAAGTAATTAAGTATACCACTTCGCAAACGCAAAGGCAAAGTCTGCGTGTCTGGCCGCGAGGTTCGTTCGCCTTTTCGCATAGTAATTGTAAATCAAGCTGCTAAAGCAAAATTAAGCAAACTTGTTAACGGTAAGAATGAATTCATTATTTGTGAACTAACCTCACTTAACTTTTCGTTATTTAAATTTTAAGCACCGCACACCGATGGAATTATTACTACTATTACAGTTTTCTGCGCTACCGACAAACGTAAATCATATTAAAGTTAAAGATAATCAAGTGAAGGAAAATCGAGATGAGTTCTACAAAACAAATGTTCCACAAACCGCAACATTCTTAAAATTAGGTCGATTTTTTCTACTTTAAGTCTATTTTAAGCCGAAAGTCGAACCGCAGACAGAACACACGTGTTGTTGTTGCAACACAGCGCGACGCTTTTCCGACTTGAATGTTTTGCAACGTGTAAAATGTAGCAATTTGTTTGTTTAATAAATAAAATACAACTTCCTGTCCCAACTCGATAAATTACAAACAAAAAACAAAACAGTACGTCATATGTCAAATACTATTTTTTTATTTTACACCAGATGGCGCTGTTTTAATAATGACACTACATGTTTTGTTGAATAAAGTTACGCTAATTGTGTAATGTACTGACCTCCATTGGTAGGTAGGCAGGATGGTGAGCTTTGGCCCTGCGACAAGATAATCTGCGATTCCAATTCGGACAATTCATACTTGAGCTCGGCCAGTTTGGAGTTGGCGTTCTTGACGATAACGCTGACATGATTGAGCGACTTGCGATCGGTGGCCACCTCGCGGAGCTTCTCTGCACCCTCCTTGATCTTGAGCTCGCGCCGGATCTCCTTGCGGATGATCTCCTTGAGCTCTTCGAGCTTGCACGCGAGTTGCGAGTCGGGCATGTGCTCCGTCTCCAGGCCATACTTGTGCGACAACTCGTACAGGACTGGATGACGAATGTAATCACCCTGAAATCGAAAATACGACATTTAATCAACAAATACAAACATTATACAGTACAAAATTGCATCCACTTTATGAATCACCGCCTGTCCATTATTTTATATTGTTTATAATAGGTAATAACATTTGATTCGTTGCACAGCGGCGTTGACAGCGCGTTGAAACAATAAGTAGAACGGAAAAAAGTAATTGTCGTATATGGCTTTAAACGCAATGTGTCAATCTAAGAATTAATTTAATGCAATATAAGAAAAACACTTACGTTTCACAACTTTATAAACTTTAATATTTTATCACCAACATCTGCCAGTAATCACAAGTTACTTTGAGTTAAAAATGACAGCAAATTGACCGAAATTGTCATGTCACTATATAAGTGACATAAAAATAACCAAAAGTTACCAACGAAAACAACTAAAATCACTAAAACGCG
>JARJDS010041783.1:1390927-1420206 GCA_030264155.1 Atheta pasadenae | reverse complement strand
TCCGACATTATTAAATTTCGTGCAGACCTAAACAAATTTAAAAAAATAAATAGCACGCAAATAGCAAAAACATTTACAACATATTTTATAAGACATAAGAGAAAAATTAAAAAAATAATAATAATTTTACACATTTTTATTAATTCTTTTCCAAATTATTTAATTAATTCAGTCCATTACGAGTAATATTACCACTTAGTCCTTAAATTTATTAATCATTAATCAATTTTCTTGTTCTTAGTCAAATTTGTTAACATACTTCTTAACCTAAATCCTTAATTATAAATGATCAACACAACTATAAATAACAAAAATTGGTTAAAAGTGGACAACTCGACATGTCATATAAATTCATAATCAACAATTAACTATCAGGAACAAGCAAATTAATATTAGCATTTGTAACATTCGAATTAATATGTTCCTGTTCGCCTCCTCTAATAGACAAGTCAGGCTTCGGCACAACAATTTTGTCCTGCATCATGCCAGCACGTTCCCATTTTCCGCCTCCACACTTTTTGCAACTCTGTGTTGGTATCACATTCAAACTAACAGTACGATTCCCACATTCACCACATTTAAAAAATCTCTTAACAGCATCAAACACTTTCAACGGATGTCTTTCCACCTTACATCTATCTGCAGCTGAAAAGCTGGTATATTTGCACTGCAAACATTTAACAGCCTTACACTCAACTTTTAGCGTATTAATCATCTTCTCCTCCATCTTTTCTTTCATCTCCAATTTATTAAAATATTTCTCTGCCTCCTGATTATCTCTTTGTTCTAAAAGATCAGTATGCTTAGACGTAGCGGCCATCATTTGTTTAAACCTTTGTGAAAAGTGATCACTTTCTTGTATTTTTCTACGTTTCGGATCATGTTTTTCTAAAACTTCCAAAACACGCTTCTTGCCACCTTTTGGTGTACTTTTAGTTTGGTTGGGATTTTCTTTTTGAATCGGGCCATTACGTTGCACCCACTTTAACGCATTCAAGTTCGCGCGATTAACGTGTTTTTGCGTTATAGGAGAAGATAAATCTATTAATTTATTACCAATACCAGAGAGTATGGGGACCTTTATCGTAGCTCCCAATTGTGACACCAATAAATTTTTAGGTTGCGCTATAGACGGAGGTAAAACTTGCGAAGTTGTTTTCTCAGTTTGTGTTACATTTTGTTTGATCGCAGTTGGTTTTTCTTTTGTTTCCTTTAATTCTGGGCTTTTAACGGTAATTTTTGACTCATTAACATTAGAAACAACTTTAGGCGGTTTGTCAGACTCTTCATCTGACAAACCATAATCAATATCACTTAAACCATTCATATCATCATCAATCACATTATTTGCTTGTACAACACCTGAAGAAACCACTGCAGAACTAGTTTCTGAAACCTTTTTAGCTTTTAACTTGGCAATTACACTTAATGCAGTACTTTTAGAATCTTTTAATGTCACTTCACTTGAAGTGCACATTGTACCATTTGTTGAAGAGTTATTACTACCAATAGTATCAATATCTAAACTTTTTGGTGTATTACTACCCCCTAACTTTTTTAACAATTCTAAATCTTTTAACCTTCGACTAGCAGATACTTCTACATGTTGGGTAGCAGCCGCGCGTTTTTTTGCAGCTGCATTTATTGCAGCAGGAGATTGTTGTCCTAAATAAAGATGACCTGCATCTTTAGCACCTTTTGCAGACAATAAGTTCATTCTACCCTGATCTTTTGCTTGAAGTTTTCTACTACGAGTAGCTGGAATTGCTGAAAATGACTTTCCAGCATAAAAAACTTCATTTTTTCCTAACACTTTATTACGGAGTGAATTTAAACCACGACCGGAAAAAGTAGACTGAAGTTCAGACCTTTTACTACACTTTTGATACTCTTGTTTAATATGATAGATACAATATTCACATTTATTAACATTAACAAACGATGTACAAGGTGTGCCATCCTTTCTGACACTGCGACAGGTTCCATAGTCTTTGGATTGGCCAATGAGCATTACTTTTTGGACATTGTCAACACTCAAACATGCCTAAATCAAACAAACAATAGATTAGCCTACCAAACTTTTTTTTGAATTTTAATACAAATATACGTACTTCATCTTTGGATCCTTGTTTTTTTTCAAACACTGCAGGATTAAGTATACCTACTACAGTACCAACTGAACACTTCCACAAATCTTTATAAGCACTACGAAACAAGAACAATGAAAAAGTTTTCAGGTCACCATGCATATCACTGAGTGTCCAGATAGAAAACGGATTGCCTTTTTGTGAAGTCTTCCCAGTTTTGGCCACAATAACCCCAGCTACTACCCAGTCAGCATTAGCTGGAATATTCTCAACAAATTGGCGTAATTTCATTAATGAAATAGCCATCCTACCCTGCATTCTGTCTTTAAGCACATTTGAAGGTACCAAAGGGTTGTAAATCCTTAATCCAAATACTGGATCTGTATACACATCAAAAACTGTTTTTTGTGTGTCTGGTATTTGTAATTGTTTATTATCAGCAACAGGGTACTTTGGTTTTTGGGCCCATTTTGATGACACTGACGAAACGGATGAAAGCGAAGATGACGAATTTGTGTTAGCGTCCAAACCATATTTTACAGCTTTACCAAAAGAATTATACTTCGCATGTTGAAAATCGCGATTATCTTCATCGTCAGAACTATCCGTCAATCCTGTGTGCACTAAACTTTCAGTTGTTTCTGATGGCGCATTCAAAAAGTTTGGATCATCTTTAAATGTTGATTTAGGATTTGTTGTTTCTTCAACCACACTTAATATATTGTTAAAAAATTCATCCTCGTCCATTGTAATAATTTAAGTTTTAAATAAATAAAAATCACTAATAATTTCGCGTTTTGTAAAATACGGTTAGATACCTGTTGCCGCCAAACCAGAAATGACAAAGTTGTCAAAACTTTTGGAACGCTGTCAAAAGCAGCCATTTTTAAAGAGCTCCAAATGACCTAAAGTCCTTGTAATTACATGAACTTTTCTATTGTTATATTGGATCATTAGAACTTTCATGTTTTAATGACATAATCGATTAAGCGTTACACCAATGTATTTAAGTGACAATGCAGTTTGTAAAGTTAGTCATAATTTATGATACTAAAGGGTTATTAAATGCATGCATTGATTTGTTATGCTAGTAAATTACTGAGTTGACATACCTCTCTATTTCGGGCGATCTCATCGTAGGACAAGAATGAAAAGATTTTCTCCAGAGCAATGTCTGGAAGAAACAATATGTACGGGCCGATACTCATTGCAATGGTGCACTGTTTTCGCACTGTTTGTTACTTAAATATGTTGATTATCTTCGCAACGTGCTAATTTTCAGGTGCGATACGAAGCGAAGACTCTGGCTGGAGATGTGACAAAAAACATCTGACAACATCAGAATCATAACAAAACAAAGCACATGATTGGGTCAATATATGTAGATGGCGTTGGCGTCACTGTTCTTGTATCTTTTGCAATATTTTGTTTGGTAAACTTAGGAAAACTGAATTAATCCAATACAAAATCAATTTAGATTAAAAAATCTTTAAGAAATTCGTTAGATTTATGGTTATTTCAATAAGAAATAGTTTTTGGTAAATTTCAAAGCCATCTCGATTAGTGATGAGTATTGGAACTAAACGAAACCAAACAAATTTTGTTTTTTGCAAAAATAACGCTTGTCATTAATTTTTAATCTTTGTTTCATCAAAGGTAAGTTACAATTGTAACAATTAACCATAATTAATTTAAAAACTCATATTTGCGCACCCTACGACTTATTACTTTGTTGATAAGGTAACCGATAACCTGAAATAGTAAAAAATAACACAAATAATTATTATTTATATTTTCTGTATTTAATTTAACATTTATATACACATTAATGTTCTTCTTATTTTCATCTCTCTTCTATATAATATATATATATTTATATATACTATAATATATCCTGAACATCAAGATCCACTCGGTTCAGTATTCATAATATATTTCTCAGTTTTGTCTCATCTCACCCAATAATAATTTGTTTAAAACGCGAAAACTTCATGTGTGTCATTGTTTGACTTTGTTTGCTAGAATACAGCTGAATACGGCTATAATACAAGTGCGTCCCAGTGCGAACGCCTCGTGCGACGAACAGACTTCAAACGAATTACAAATGGAACTGCATCTCGTTCAAAGTGTGCGTCTGCGTTCAAACCCAATGGCTTCCAGCAAAAGGTAGCTACATACTCCCCGAGCCCACGGAAATATGACATAGAAACCTTTTACAGCATAACAATAATCTGTACAACGTCCGAACTTACATACAACGCTCGCATATATACTCTCTATCTGGTCATACATAATTTGTTTCGTCAGTAATTTTTTAATTATTAAAATTTACGAAAACTTAACTATCCACATTCGATACGCGCGTTCGCATTAGGACGGTGTCAGTGTTTTTTTCCTGTCTCACATTTTTTTCACAATTTCGTACTATTCGTTTCGCATTGTACATTTGCATTGTTTATAATAATATAATGTATATGTATAATAATAGAATCTCTTGTTATGTACAATTTGTGTTTAGTTTTAGTTGGTTGTCTCGTATGATACGACGATAATGTTGTTGTATTTTTTAATTTAATTTTAGTTTTCTCATGTATGGCAGTCGGCACATGTCGCAAGTTTAGAAAACACCGACCTGCCCAGATAATTTACATCACGTTACATCGCGTTTATTGTATTTTTGATGTCGTGTTCATCGAAACCCTGGAGATAATTTTATCGCACGCACGTTTGCTTACATCGTGTGTTACGTTACAATGCTTACAATTACGATGAGGGAAAATCCGATTCGAGTTTAAATACAATATTTGTTAGAATCGACAATCGAAATGATGTTCGTGTTTATGTAGATGTGCGTGTGATATATAATATGAATTAGTTTTGAAAAAACAGTATATCATTGTGGCGCGCGACATATGCAACAAACATTTTTTTGAAACATTGCAATAAATGCTTAACGTAACAAAGTTTAGATTCATTCGATCTGATTGGATGTAATGTAACAGAAGTTTATTTTGATTTGGCAATTTCAATTTGTATGTTGTTGCAAAAATAAGGCACCACCGATGTCAATGTGTAGAGAATTGATATACAAATCGTGATTGAGTATATAAATTGTGGTGCGCGCGCGCGCGTGTGTGAAGTGTATTGTAACATCTTAAGGTCGGTATCGTTTGTTTTTGTACGTCGACACATTCGTTTAAGGTTTATTATTCTTCTCCTCGCGTCCACATACTTAAGAGTTTATTACTATATTTATAATAATAATAAATTGGCAGTAATTGATTATGACTGCGACCGTGTACCGCGGGCGCACTGTCATAGACAAGTGACGTGCGCTGGTGTCTTTTCAGTTCGCATGATGTGTGTTTGAACATTTAGAACACATCACATCCAATAACAAACTGTAGTTGTGTATGCGTTACAACATGTGAACTGTTTTGGTTGTCGGTCTGTCCGCAGTGTCCGCATTTTAATTACGAGTACGACGAGAGTGTAAATATGACATTTAAGAGCTAAATAGGGTGTTTTTGTTTTGTTTCTTTCATATCTTCATATTTTATTTGTTTGAACGTACGCAGTCTTATTTTAAATATATCAATAAAAACGTAAAAAATAATAATTAAAGTGAGAAATCACAATGCGCTTAAATAAATTAAGTGATTTGTTGCTTAGCATTTTACTTTGGTTATCTTCGGATGCGACTGGTTTATGGTATGGGCGCATGCACGAGTTGACACAAAATGGCACGCGCGCCTTCGTTAGATTTGCATCGTATTGGCGAAGATTTCAAGTCGATTTACATCTTAAAATTCGTAATAGAGATACCGCATTAAACATATATGCATACAATGTTTTACTATTTATTGTTTTAAGTAGAAGGGGAGATGAACCGAAAGGCGTTCACAACCGATAGGTGAGCATTCAATCAATTACAAACTCAAAGCGGCAACAAACCGAGATGTGGTGTATGGTGAGAATGTGAGAACCAAAACAACAACAAAAAACGTACGAGTGAATTGGTTCTTGGTTCTTTAAGACGTAAAGGTATTTGTTTGGACGATAGATTCTTTAAAGTATTTTTAGTAGATTTGGTACGAATCGAACATGCATATACACTAAATTGAAGCATTCTTTTATTATCGAAAATATACAACGCCGTCGCTGTTAGTCAAAGTCGTCATCATCCTCTGTTAGTTTCAGTTTTTAACTCTAAATCGTCTTAGAATGCGAATGAGAATCTAAATGTCGTGAATTTGAAATGTATTACGTTGGTTACGCTTATTCAGTTCAGTTCTGCGTCACCTGGTGCTTTCCGCCGCACACCCCGCACTTGACGCCGCACCAATGGCACAATTTGAGTGGTGGATAGAACCATAAACAGGGCACGAAGAGCGATAAAAAAGTCAAACATATCCACCGCTTGCCGCAGTTATCGTCCGAACAGTCGCACGGATGTTGAAAGTCTCCCTCGGCGTCCGAGGCGCAATGATAGCCGATGCACTGGGCGCACGTGATGCAGGTGATCTTCTCGATGCCGGCTTTCACCCGGTCTGGGGCATCATCACAAACGCCGTGTTTATTCTGGTCCTCAAAGTACAGTCCTTGGCAGTACCGACATCGGTACTTGATGCGTGTGCTGCCGCCGCCGGCGCCCGCGCCTAAGCCGCTGCCTTTCTTGTCGCTTTTATACAGAGGTGGTTGTGTTGTGCTCACCAACTCCAGCGATTTTTTCAGGCTGGAGGCAGAATCGCGCCGCCCTTGGCTGGGTTTCTGCGATTCGTCCGGCATGATCGGGTACATGTACTCGTGCACTGAGGTCAACTGTACGTACGAATAATCTAGAAACATTATGAAATATTCAGAATTATATTCAGATTTTACTTATTTTAATTTTATAAGTTTTACCTTTCTCTCCGCCATTTTCATGCTCACTCCCTGTAGTGCCCTTGGTTGGTGTGTCGTAAACAAGCTGTCTCAGCTCTGGCCTGTCCTTTGTACTGCTTATGTATTGCCGTTGTTGATGGAGCGTTTCGGACCCTTTGCTGCTCGAATCGCTCGAACTGCGAGAAGGTTCCTGTGGTAAATTTAATGTCTGCAAAATTAAATTACATTTCGCATAAAATATCTGAACATAGACGCATGTGCAAGTGCATTAAGCGCGCGCGCATGCGTGGTCAGTCAATAAACTTTCGTTTATTTCAGTTGTCACCCACTTACCATGAAAACGTCATCGTCTCCGACGTCTTTTTGCATTTCATTTTGGTAGGCGGATGGTGGGCAAACGTCCGTATAACCTACAAACATCAAAACCAATCAGAAACAAATACAAAGTACGTACCATTTTTTCTTTGAATTTAAGTAAAATATAGCAAAACATATCAACACCTTCGCACAGGAAATGCGGAGGTAGCATTTGAATTCAATCTGTTATATATTTGTAGACAATAAACCCAATAAACACGAATTTAATGAGTTTACTCACCATGGAGAAAATCCGTAGTTTTTAAGAAAGCATTGAAAAAATATCAAATAGAGCATATAAGAATAATTAATAACACCTAATACTAATCAATGAATGACGATGCCATTCGGAGTTGTTGAAAGCGAGTGGGTGAGTGGGCGCTATATTGATTGATGAGTGAATCACTGAATGGAAAGACAAGTGTTTTGAGTTAACGCTCGACCGAGGAGATGCGTAAGAAATGAAGGGCATCGCGCTCGAAATAGTTACCGAATTCTATTAATAACGCATTCTCATCTAATTCGATTCAAGTTTAAATAGTTAAGAAAAAAATTAACTGTGGCCAAATAACTAAACATACAAACTAATAATAACGTAGAAGACCAATCTTAGAAAACGAAAAAAGAAAGTAATGAGAAATGGTCTCAATGATATAATACGACAGGAAATGAATGATGTACTAAAATTAAGGACATCAACTTACCGTCCAGCAGTTCCTCGACGGCACTTCGTACCCCTTTGTCAAAAGCTCGTGCATCGGCAGCGGTTTGGAAAGTAAGGCCGAATTTCTTATCCTCAGTTTTCCAGTGGTGAAACGTGGGCATCACTTTGTTGTAAACAAAATCTTTCTTGATGGTACACGCCAGCACCTGGCACTCATCGCTGATCCGCATTCCGTGGATGAGATAGTCGTGCTTTTGCTTTGAAGACTCGGGGCCCTGCGTCGCCGGGGTGACACGCGGTCGTTTCCGCACAGAAACGTTGCTTAAACCTCCGCCTCCAAGCGGTACCCAACCGCCTGAGCTGTCATCCCGCGACATCACCTGTGCACGTACACGCACGAGGTAATTGCCACTAAAAATTAAGAAAAAAAACACAATTATTGTCAACATTATCAAAATAGTTAACCCGGAAATCTTCTTATATAGGCAACTTAATACTCATTACACAAACGTAATTCTTAGATAAATATAAATTATTCAACGTTAAGATTTATATAAATTCATAAAAACATCATGACATATTTTAAAAGCAACAATTTGCTTTTCCTTTGCGCTTTAGTAAAGCAATCAGCAGGTATCGTGTGTCTCAATGTGAGTGTAGAGCCGACGCATTATTGACGTCATCGCGCGGCGTGCACCCCCTTCACCGAAATGTGCCATCCTTTTTCCACCCCCGGGGGCAGCGGCAGTAGTCCGTTCATACATGCGGCGGCCTGAGCGTTTTCATGAAAGCATCGGTCGCTCTAGTTTATCCCCACCACCGACGCACAGTTTTCCCTGTTCCTGGTGCACGTGAACCAGGATTTGTAGGTAACTGGGTGGAAGTTCAACGGCCGATCCGGCACCGAACTTGCTGCTGCAGCCAGCCAACAAACAGCTCGAACTACATTCAACATCCCGCGCGCGCGTCCGAGTTTATCAATCGGTTCTACATGCTAGAATGCCAGCCAGGCTACGGATTCGTTATTGATAATAAATGATAATAAATTTTATAGCGCACGATGTATCAATACGTCAAGCGCAAATTGCATATATAAAACACAAATAACAAACACACTTGGTATCATTAACTAGACAAACTTGGGGGGAAAAAACAATTGAAATTTTTATGTTGGAAAGTTGGGTTAGGATATAGTAGTATGTGCATATTAAGAAAAAAATGAAATCTTGTGAGAATGAGAATTGAGATAATTATTTCAAGTGAAATCAGTTGAGTAAATAAAAATAATCGTGGAATATGTGTTATTCCAACGTAAATTGTTTAAACAATGTAAATAGTAATTTTCATACTATTGTTTAAAAAAATTACAAGCGTAATTTCGTACCAAACACGTCATCATTGGTATAATGTTAGTATTTATTAGTATAAGGTTAAAAATAAAAACAAAAATTATTTTTTGCGGGGCTTGTAAATACTTGTTGGTCAATACTTGTACTAAAAATAACTACTGAATCATTTGAAGAAGAAAAAATATTAAACAATGCACAAAGTACTGATGTATGCAAAACCACAAGTAAATTATACCCAATTGAATAAACATTAACTTGATCACCATAAACTAATATGCGACTTATTGTTTCGTGTTGACAGCGGAGCGCCGACACAAGCGTGTTTAATGAATGAAAATCATGCTAAGAAGGCATATCGCATGCACGCAACGTTCGCTAAATGTCACAAAACTGACTCATTCATTTGTTATACAATGTGTCGTAGGTATTCTTTGCCCAAGACGACTAGATTGCTTTTGTTTCCATTTTGTTTCTATCCATATTAGGATGTTTAGTTTGAGGTTTGAAATCACAATGTAAATAGTAATCAGTAATCAGAATCGTAACAATTAGCCATTTCACACACATCCAGCATATTCCCACGATTGGTAGAGGAATCATAGTGTGGTGACTGGTGAGCATATATTTCCTTCCTCTGCGAAGCATTCACGTTTGCCATAATAGAAATAATAAATAGAAGAATAATCCGTTCTAAGAACGCACGATGATTGGTACTTCCAATGAGGAAGCGTGGTGCGCATGTTGTTCGTGCATGACGAAAACCGTTTCGAAACCCAAGCAGCAGCATTCAATTGGATTGTGTACAAAAAGAGCGGAAATAAAAATATTCCCTCATCCGGTAGTATTTAGTAGTGTATAATAAATGGTGGCCGGGAAAGAGAGGCCAGGGCGGATGATTCGATGTGTGCGCTGCGCACTGAAAACGTACACAACCCTCTGAAGTTTATGAATCAGCGTTTGAATTGGATTTTTCACAAAATTACCGGAAATTGATTTTCAAAGATTTAATTCTAGTATTACGCATTTAGAAAACTAGGATTTTTATAGATAAAGTAAATATCACCAAAAAATAAATCAAAACACAACGCAAATCTTGAACCATCCTTCCTTTTTAATATAAAAATTATAGAAAACAAATTATTATTTCAAGTTGTGTTGAAATAATAATATTTGTCTATTTATTTGTAAAAACACCAATTGGTGACACATCTAATAAAAATGTATTCGCATTGACGTTATTAACGTATTATCTTGGTAGTTAAATGATAATCGACCATAACTTGCCAACGACCTTGAGATTTCAATCAAGGTTTTTTTCCAACAATAAACCGTCCGTGTTTACGTTAGGCAAAATTGGTAATTTAAAAACTCAAATTAATTCCAAGTAAACCAACCTATCCGGATATAAATGCATTTCCTCTGAATAAATTAACTTTGTGGTTGCTTCTACTAATTTTCTACAATTCCACATGACGAAAAACTATTGTTCCAATACACTTTCCACGAAGCGCGTATATCAATATCAAACAACTAACTTGTTTTAAACATTAATGTTTGTGCAATAACAAAAATCAAAAAGGAACTCGCACATGTGTTTAGATTTATAAACCAACGGCAAAACTCCAAAATTAACCGCAAATAATTTCCAGGATTTGGAAGTGAATCATCTATCTGTTCCTGTTAAATTAAATATTTTGATACATAATATTTTATTATTCTATTAACATATGCAGCTAAACTTTAAAAATAGAATTTCAATAAATAAAAAGCTAATAATAATTTAAATTAATAACGAATTGAGATAAGAACCCAATAGGAGTGGCTGGCAACTAGCAAAAGTTCTGCGCAAAAAAGCACCACCAGAAGAGACACAATTTACACTATCAGCTAGTTAATTAATTAAAACGCCAGTCCTGCGTTCGCGCGCGCGCCTATCCACGCACAGAGCAATTAATCGTCCCCTTTGGCCTGATGGGCAATTAACGCCAATTAACGCGAATTAAGACGAACGCAATCGTCATTTCATGTGTCACAGTCAGTGTCACGCGGATGATCAATAATGTGGAAAGACAAGAAATAAAGAAACGCAAAAAAACCTAATTTCAGGTTGTTAGAATTTCATTCTCAAAGTCCGCAAAGTTCATAGAAGATCATTGCATCCGAATATCCTTCATCTTGTGAGCTTTGTTGAATTTAAAACAAAGTGGAACAAACACTTCGGCCCGCTGCCGAGTTCCAGGCGAGGACATCCTGGATCCGATTCGGGGTCCGTGCCACCAGAGGCACACACAGGACGAATATATCCCAGGCGTTCATTGACGTCAGAAGGTGGATCTAAATGCGGGCATGAACGAAACGCCGAGCTGCCATCCGGGAGGAGAGCAGGAGGGCGCGAAACGACAGGCATGACCTATATGCAGGCATGAATGGCCGATAAGGGCGACAACCCTAGCGTAATTGGGTCGCCGCGCGGTGGGCTAAAAATAGATTCGCCAGCCTCGCACTGGCTCACTGGAACACCACCAACGTCACTGGGGGTTGCAAAATTTCACCCGCCGGAAGAATCTATCAAGAAATTACAAACACTAAACCAAAATCGGGTCAATTTCTGCATTAAATTCTAGTAAATGTTGGATAAATATTGAACAATGTTTAAATATTATTTGGTAATAATTTATCACGAAATATTGAATGTACTAAAAATTATTAACTGCAACCAAAGTTACACAAGGTCGATTAATGGACCAAAACAATTGCCGACAGTGTAAACTATAAAAAAAGATTAAACAAGTTAATAATATTAAAAATTATTTAAACAATCGCTCGTACAATGTATACACATGGTAGACGACGCGCGTGCATTGATGAAAATATAGGCTAGGAGGAAAAGCGCGGAGAGAAACATCAATAAACACGACTTGAGCATAATCATCAAGTAGGCCACGTGTAAAGCACCAGTCGTTTAGTCGGTCGGCGGCGGCGTGCGGCGGGTCGGCGCGCGCTATGACGTCAGCGGTGACGACGGCGGCAATCGCGCGCGCTGGTTGGCGCTCGGCGAGGCAGCGCGTTCGAATTTCCCAATGGAGCGCGGCGCGCGGCAACGTGTGAGGCAGGCGGCGGTGACGACGTGCGTGGCGTGGTGGGGCGGAGGTAAACAGAACCCCTAGCTGCATTCCGTGACCCAGTTCCGCGACATGAATGGGGCGACTGCAAAAGGGTAACAACCCGGGGAAAACAGCTGAAATTGGGTCACCGGCACGCGCACTCACACGCACACGACCACCCACACACGTGCAAGTACAAGCTATCCGCGAAATCTACCATTGCCGGAGACATCCGCGCTTTCGCACACGTTTACCCATACATTCAAGTCAGAGGATGGAGCTATTTTTAGCATCGGCGGGCTGGTGCAGCTTGGCTTGCTTTCCTCGCTGGTGGCGTGGCCGAGAAGGCTCGTGCGCTGAACGAACTGGAAGCGCGAAATTCGTGAACGAACTCCACGTCGCCCTCGTCCGGGCGCGACACGATTCTGTGCTCGTTCGATGAATGAACATTTTCCTAGCCTGCACACACATAGAATATGCCAGCCAGCCCCGGCGATGCAGGGCAAGGAAATCATGTTCTAATCGTGTTACATTCAAATTTCACCCTTAGTTACTCAAGAATCATTGAGGCAGGAATATTTTTATGAAACAAACATTACTTCATTACGTTTTTCACTAATTAAAATCTGATTTAAGCGGAAAAACATCAAAAATTAAGTTTATAGATTTTTTTCTTTAGAAATAAGAAAAACCGCTAAACAACAAAAACTAACTAACATTTAACAATATATATAATCCAAAAATATTTCCTCCAATTATTAAATATTTAATGTAAACACCAAATTAACAAAAAATATTTGTCCCAATATTGCACAAGCATTAAAAAGAGAAGCCAATTAGTTATTTATAATAACAGTCAATAAATAGAAAAACAACTTACCTAACTTAACAACCCATTAAAATGTTATGCTTGCAAAATTTCTTGTTACAAATTAAATTGAATTGATGTCTGATAACAAGCGACTTCCTTAGCAAACAAAGAAAATCTGAAGCACCTCGTGCGCCAACTGTACATTCCGATATTTGCAATACATATTACATATTCTTAACTTTTCAGATTCATAGATCAAAGTTGTTCGCTCAGAGTGCCTCACACCGTATTCTAGATTGCGATTCATTCATACGTTCACGGCCTCCTACTTCGTAAAATGCGCGCTTCGTATTTGTTTCCACCGCCAACTAACAACCAAGGCATGCATACAACATATATGCATATCGAAATACATCAGTTTCTCAAATCAAACTCAAAGCCAATTATTTTATTCATACAATTTTTCCAATATACGTGAATGCTTCGTGACGATTTAATTTGCGAACACGCAAAAATTGTATACTTATTCAATGTGCACATATAAACTGTGAATGAAATGAGCGACGGTGAATTGGTTGTGAATAAATTGAAATCGTGCGGTGAATGAAACACCATCGGCTCTCATCATTGGTGCAACAGAAGAAAACTAGTTTAGATTTTGTTTCATTTTCACATCAAGTGGTGCTCTGACTAAACGAGCGTTTCATTGAGAAGTCATTTCCTGGCTTCGTTTCGATATACTTGATGATTTGGATAAGATTTTGTTGAGATTTGGTTGGGAACATTTTTAATTTAAATATTCTGGTTTGTATTTTTGTGATCGTTTCAAACAAGTTCATTACGTTTAATATAAAATTACGTGCGTCATTATAAAATGACAATTATTTTAACGAGATGACGTTTCCATTTCAATTACATCATTAAAAATCACTTAAAAATAGACTTTAACGAAGAATATTTATAGAATCCTACATTTTTAAAAAATAATTTCCTCGTAAAAATACAAAATACCCAACAATTGGATTATGTACTAATACAATATTCGTTAATTTTTGACGTCAAAGCCAAAATTATGCTTGGTACTGCATAATTCCGTATCATATTTTTTAGGGAAGAATCAAAATATTTATTTTTTAGCGTCGTAGACGTAGTTGCCTAACCTCAACCTTATCAGTGTGTAAATAGTGTCAGTTTCCTGTTTCAGATGCAACTCACACGCCAGTTTAGAGTCTCCCAGGCCTTCATGATCGCCTGATACTGATAAAGACGTTGATGAGGTAATCGATATGCTGCTGCTGCTGAGTGTTTATTTCCCTTTGCAATTTGACGACGACAAGTAGCGACAGGTCGCTGTACTATTGTCGATAAGCAGTCAAGTTTTTTTAAACAAATTTACGCTAAATATCTCTACAAAACTTCAAGTCTATCTACACCGCCAACAAGCAGTGTACAGTAAATGTAAACGTAATGCGTTTAGAAATGCGTGAATTGCGCGATAAAGGTGCGAACGTCAACGATAGCGTCCGTCGATTGCGATTGATGTTGATGAATGAAGTTAGCGATAAGCGTTTCCGGTAGCCATCAATGAGGCCCCCACATTGCCAACTAACCACACCATGTATGAGTATATCAACTGATATCATGTATTCAACACGATTAAAACATTCGAAATCATTTAATACGCATATATCGCAAATTAAAATTAATTGGTCCATTGTTTAAGAATTGTTATTATTTATATGGATTTTCTTTATTGCTAATAATTAAATTAATATTTTCAAGTTATTTTTACTTATAAATTTAAAATTTAAAATAGTTGAATTAAATAATGGGAAAATATTAATTTTTTCATTAAATGAAAGCCAATATGATGAAAAACAAATAAAACCAAAGTGGATGCGGGTTGATCGGTCGATGCAACGAGTTGCAAACTTAATACTGGTGCAGAAACGCAACAACAGCACACAGGACATGAGACAACTCGGCTGTAGTAATTTCAACGCGAACAAGAAAAAACACCATGAAAGCGAGGGAAACCAATGAAAGCAGATCTCAAATTGCACCAACATCTCGGCGTTCAATGAGAAGCAAATAATTTACACGCTGATGACGAGATGTTGTGTATCATAAACTAACCAAGCCCCACCAACTAACAAAGAAAATCAGTGAAACTTACAAAGAACCTTGATGGGTTACAATTACAAGAATACAAGGTCTTCACAAAAAACAAGGCTTTTTTGATTTTTGTTTTGTGGTGCCCAGATACTGCTGATGACGACATATTTTTTTAAAACTGTTTTTAATTTTATGTCTTTGTGTACCATATGTACAATTTCCTATTTCCACAGCATACTGTGACTAATAAGTGTTATGTCAGTTTTTGTCTGCGGGTGAATCCCATCCATGACTTTCAACAAATCCACACATCCACATCAAATCCAGTCTGGTTGGCCTCCAACCGAAATTTTACTACCACCACGACCGCGAGGAGAAAGGAGGCGCGTTGCAGGCGCAGAAGAGAGGAGACGGGGGCTATATTACTAATATATCGGACGGAAATGCACTTCCTGTGCACGCCGTATTCACATATAATGACACGTTTCTGCGTGTATCGTGTAATGCACTCGATTTTCAAGTAGTGTGCGTACGTGGCTGATGACGACGTCCCGCACACAGTGCGCCAACTAGGCGTTATTGTGTTGCGAAATGATCTACCACAATGTAGTTTTTTTATTACTTATTAAAGTAGCAGAGAACAGGTAATTTTATGTGGGTATCCAAGTATCGATACCATTACCAAAAAAAATTTTTAATAAAAAAATTAGTAACACAAAGAATTATAAGAAGTAATTGAAAATATCAAAATTAAATTTTACAATCTAAAATTCATTAGTGAAAGAAGAATAAATAAAAACACAAACATTATTTATCAAGTTGATACAAGTCGAAAACTTGTGCACTCCATTGTTGATACCCGCTGCCTACGGGATGTGCACACGACCATGCTTGCGCTTGCGAATTTAGGTCAACCTTGTTTTTCAAAGCGCGCACCAACCCAGAGCTATGCGCCGAGCCGCTTCTCCATTGCCGCACACACCAAAGCACCCAAAGCATAGGCAAAAGCAGCGCCGCCGCCGCCGTCGTCGTTCGTTTTTAATGCAATCACGCGAATTTGCATCAGAAAAGCTTTCGATGACTTAACACCGCGAATAGTGTACCTATACCAACACGAACGGAAAACCCATCGGCTCGTTAGCGCGTCCACCTCTCGCAACGCGGGCCAGGTCAGCTGCAATGTGCGTTCTTTCTTTGGTGTCGGTGCGCGGCGCGCTTCATGAATGGGGATATTGAATGAATCGATATTGTTCCTGCGTTCTTTCACCAAACAAAATATGGGACAATGGTTCAATTCTTATAGGATTGCGTAGATATATATCCCAAAAAATGTTCGTTGGGTGTTTGTATTTTATACCATTTTTATCATCCGATTCAATGATTCAATTAAATCGAATGTATTTGGGCTGATTGTGTTTTGTGTTGATGTGTGTACTGAGCGCGTGCTGCGACCGCGCAAATGACTACATAACACACAAACGCATGAGTACACAAACTATACATTGGTACAGTTTCATTCATTAAAACAATAAACGATGATGTGTCACTCATTACATTACATTACAATCATTACCATTGCATTGCGTTGTGTTTCAATGAAGATATTAAGATTACAATTGGTTCCAACCAACATTGCTTGGGTATTATTAAATATTATTTTAGTTGGTTGGCTTTTAGTCATTTATAATCATGATATAAATTCGTCTTTAGATTTATTGAACAACAAAAAAACATTTGTAATTTTAATTTTAGTTTGAGTTCTGCCAACTATCTAAAAATATTAATTACTACTTTAATTTTTATGTCCAAAATAATACCAAAACGCGATTTAGCAAGAAATGAAAATTAGATAAATTTAGAACTGAAAATTACAAACAACTTTTGTTTAAATTATATTTTACTATTTGTACTAGAAATCCTAGTTTCGTGTAATTTCATGTTTTACATTACATTTTTTTAATTTTCTAGTAAAAAGCAGCAAAAATGTTAGGTAAGATCAAATCATGGTAACAAATGTAACCAACAGTTTGTTATCTTAGAAAAAATCTATCTATTATCTTGCTATACTTGATGATTTCGTTGATTTTTAGAATTTTTGCTGTAAAAACAATAATTCTGAATTTGATCAACTCATAAATCATATTTTTATATTTATGATAATTCTTTGTTTATAGCAAATCTCTCAACAAATGAAAATATCATTTTTTAAATTAAAACCATTAGTTATCCTCTATCAATGCTTAATTAATTTCATTGCAAAATTGTGATTGACACCTTGTAAAATTATAAATAGCTAGAACACATTCATGAATGGGTTCCCATTGATTAGACGAGTGTGAAAATGAATGATTTTCAGCATTACCGTCGCTGTGCTATGGTGGGTACCCGCATGACCAGTCCTATTCGAAGAACTCCACACTCCACCTTTATACACATTACATTGACACACTGTATATACAAAAATCATGAATGCGACGACCACCGCCAGCCTGACTGAAGTTGTCATTGAAAATAGAGCTTTAAACCTATCACAAACTCACACAAAATTCATGTACGGATGACACAGAGGTATACACAACACATGTAAAGTTTTCGAAAGAAACCTCGTGTTTTTCTAGGCTTAGCATAGTCACAGAGTGTCAAGGTGGAAGGTGCAAAACCCTAGAACTGACGGTTCCTAGAGGTGCGAACAAAAACAAACCCGAGCGTTCGTAAAATAAAAACAGTCGAAACTTATGACAATCGTGTTGATTTGTTGTTATTTTGTTTGACAGTATTTTTTAATGCTATTGAGGTTAGTCATTATTTGAGGGTGTAAACCTTGTAAACCTGGAGTGTTTCAGGCACAAAATTGGGTATTATATTTTCAATGTTTTTTACGGAAATTTTCTCAAACCAACAATTGTTACAAGTCTACGTCCAGCTTTCGCTAGTTTTTGTTTTACTTTAGAGTTGTGCGAGCTGTGGGCTGGCGTGTCTTGTGTCGGGTGTTTTGTGGGCTTGGGCGCAGGGAAGGAAGGTTGAAAATGTTGTTCAGTACTCACTCTTCAGAAGTATCGGTCATGGTTCGTCTTTAGGTAGAATCTACAGACACTCCCGCTTCTGGTTAGAAACACCATTTTTCAGCAACAACATCAAACCAACTAGACCGCAATGATAATTTTCATTGAACTGAAGGAACGACACTAAAAAACTACGGTTATGTTCGGTCAGCGAATCGTCGGCTCGTTCACTGGCGAAACGTCGAGAGGCGCTCGTCGTCGTCGCCGCTGCGTGCTCGCTCTAGCACACGCGCGTAAATGCCGATTCACAATGTGAGAGATGGGGATCCGCAGTTCCTCCACACACGCCGCGTTCACAGCGCCGCTCCGCTCGTTCGTCTACCTCCGCCGCCGACACAAGACACAATCAGCCTGTGGAGTGCGCGTTTTGTTGAACGAACGCTCTTCGACGCTGTTGCCGAATCGTTATTCATTCTTAAAACGGCCCCACCAGTGCGGACTGCGCACACGACGCATGCGCATCGCGCGCATTAACCGATTCCGACTGAATCGCGATCGAGGCAAGCGACAGCAAGCAACAACCGCTACCGCTGCGATAGCCGTGAATTTTCAATTTATGATAAGAGTACCAAACCTTCAGGCCATTCATAAATTACATTGTATTTGGTTATTATTATATTACTAAAAAATACGTTTATGTTGGGTGCATGATTGTCTGTATTTGTTTTATGATAGCGGTTATGATACGAAAATTGTCAATAGTGGACAAATAATTCTCAAATACTTTGAAATATCTAATTAATTAGTAACATACCATTATGAGTATTATTAAAATTACGTTCTTAGTCAAAACTATATATTGAAGAAGGAATTATACAGAATTAAGCACCAAGTCAAAGATAGTAGCAAATTTTGTCTTGTGTCAATTGTTTTTGTTTTTTGTTTTGACACATTTTGACAGTTTTTGACATTTTTTTGTAACAAATGGTAACAAATATCAAATATATATGTTACTCGCAAATAATTAGTGTAATTTCAGTACTAAATGACTTGTTTATTGTAGTCAGAGCAATACGTAAATAATTTTTATTTTATTGATCTTTTTTCATTTTATGAAACGTTCATATGTTTAATGTAGACAACCAAACACACACCAAACCAAACAATGAGCCAGAGTCGAGGGCCAATCTTTACCTACCCCAGATAAGTTAAAAACAAAACAAACTATGCTCTCACAAGTACTTCATAATATATTTTTATTTATTTAACAATAGTATTTCGCTTTCACATATCATAATTTCGTATGTTACATATTTGCAAATATCGATCCATATAATTTGTTCGTTCTACATTTGTGATATCGTCACTGCATCCAGAATCCTGGACTTCGCCTACTTAGATTGCGGTAAATAAATAAATATAATTATACCCTCATTTTCAAACTGATCATTTACTCCAACTTCCTCCCAACATCTTCAAATAATTAATTAGTAACCAATAATAATAATAGTTAATATTTTAAATTAAATATTTTAAAATTTCGGTTTGACCAAATTAAAAGACTTGCGTTGCACCAACGCGTCAGTGCGCAACGTCAAATGTCCATGCGCATTTGCGTGCCCATTACCATCCCTAGCATGCTCCACAGTGCGTCCCAGAAACTCATCCGGATATAAATTCTCTTCGGATTGCACTATATTAGGTCCACTATCCAGCCATTTTTGTATCTCGTATTGATTTGTTACTTTATTCGGAGTAGTCGTGTTCATCAAATCACCGGCTGTTAAACTATTATTGGTTTCAATCGATACGTTAATCATTGGATCCGAGCCGGTCGATTCCAAATTATTTCTAGTCGCAGGGAGTTTATCCTCGTCAAACGAGCCCATGGAACGACTCAAACGTTTTTCAAATTTTTCGTTTATATCAAGTTTAATTTCAGGTTGAATTTTTTGGTTATGTTCAAGTTTAGTGACGTTAATTGCGTTAGAACTAGTGCTAGTATTATTACTCGGAATCATTTCAGTGCCTTCTTCAATGCTCGGTTGTTTTTTAATATCACAGTTTGCTGCTTTAGTCGAACATTCACTATCTAAAAATTAAAAATTATATTTTATTCTTGTTGTTTTAACCGGATGTGTATTTTAAAAGAATTTGACAGTTTAAATTTTGTGGTTGTCACTAGAGGTCAGCACCGTTTCTACCTAAAAGTACTTCACGAACCATTTTAGTGGAAAGTTGACAAACACAATTCCCCTAATTGTAACCATACAAGCTGCATAAAACTAGGTTAAGATGTGTATTTTGAGGTTAAAATCTTACCACTATTGTTGCTTGTACTAGGCTGATCCAACTGCGACAAATCGCCTCTCATATAAGTCAAAAAAGTACTCCCACTCATCTGCTTATTGAGAACAGCTTCCGGTATAGCTAAAATCTGACTAAGACCCGGATTCTGCGCATTTTTACTCCTCGGTGGGCGTCGTTTGGGACTCTGCGAACGAATCTGCGCCTCTTGCCTGATACTATCCAACACCGGATCTGATCCATGATGAGACCCTCGATGTGCAAAAGGTCGCAACATATTTTCTTGACTACCCCGGTGCTGCAAAACTTTTTTAACTACTTCCTCAGGCGGACTACCAGTCGACGATTCTATATCCCCAACCACAACTTTTTGATCTTTTCCTTGCAAGAGCAGCAGCAAATTAGGTAGTGTTGTGTGTAATACTTGCGGTTTAAACCCCAACGCATGCAAGTATTGCGCGATATTTTTATTCAATAAATAAACCGCATTATTAAATAATATGCGATCTTTACCTCGGGAGTACAGCGGAAATCTAAACCAATAAACACACAAATATTAAATTTAAATAATATTATAGTTAAAGTAAATTACTCTTTATGCTTATCATTAAATGGCGCCACGTGGTCCTCGATTACAGAGCGTGACCCAAAATGTCGGATCGGATATCGCAGCGGGATTTGCAGAAACGACGCGCACATTATCAACAAATGACTGCAGTATCCGAGCGCAATAGATAAACCAGCTTCAGAGCTGTCTACCAGCACATCAGAATGTGGTAATTCCACATCATTGATGTAATATTTCTGATTTTTTGTAGTAATTGGATAAACTTGTAATAATTCGGACATTAGTTGGCGTCTTCGACACTGCAATTTCTTTGTGAGCTGATGCAACAGTTCTCTTTGGTGAATATATTCTTTCTTCCATTCTCTAAGTTTTTCTATTTCTTTACTAAGATTTCTATAATCTTCCATTAATTGCGAACCTTAAGAAACATTTTTTAGGTTATAACCAATAACGAAAATATTAAAACTAAAAACCTACTTCGTTCCTCATTTTCATCACATTGATTATTAAATTTTTCTTTACACAGTCTCAACTCTCCGCTTTTCCTATCCCGTTCATGTTGGAGTATCTTATTCTTTAGCTTTGAAATCTCAATTTCTTTCTGCAATTTAATTATTTCACTACGTTGAACTCTTGTGGGTTTGTCCTTGAAAAAGCAAACAATTTTTTAAAACTTAGCACTGATCATGGATTCACATCTATACATACTTGTAACATTTTGTTTAAATGTGTCATTGTTAATAATTGTGGTTCATATCGAACATTACTACTGCTTTCAGGTGGTGTTTCATGTTTAGGCAAAACTGGATTTAATCTAGCGTTGATTTTTTCACGTAAAGCGTACACGTTTAAATTGCGATTGCGTATACTGATCTGCATAGCTTGCAATTGTTTGAGTTTGTCCAGCGTGTAGGAGTTGCGGATTTCGGTTTGCGGCACTTTTATGCGTGCCAATTTGTACACTTTGCTTTCATGTTGAGTACCCAGAAGATTTAAGGAATCTATACAGGGTAGCGGACGTGGCAGATCCGTTTTCAGTTGTTTACAGCTCGTGAAGAAACCGCCACGCATGTGGAATATCACAGTGTTCGGAAGAAAGAGCATCGGCATAATGTCGCTCAATGTATTACCCAGGTACACAAAACCAGAGAGATGAATTCCCCATGTTACTTGTATTTCTGAGGATTGCCATATCCTCAAAACAAAACCTAAAATAATTTAACAAAATTATTTTGTGGTAAATTTAATGAACAAAAAATATGTAATTTGTACCTGTACTTGCTAATATTGGCAAATCATTTAAGTCAATTTCTCCCCATTTAGGATTGGAATTACACACCACTTCGCTGGTGTAAAATGGTGCTGACATAGCAGTAGAATGCAGTGTATAATGGAATCCATCTGTTGTATTACTATTGACCAGATTATAAGCTATAATCTGGTAGAGATGTCTTAACCTCAGCTAGTAGAACAATGAAACCATAAATAAAAACACAACAATCAAAATATTTAACAAAAAAATGTAAACATACCTGTTGTGTGATGATAGGTGTCCATTGTCGGCACCGTTGTCGCGCGCCGGTGCTATCGTTTAAAGACAAATTCATTATCGTTCATTCTAGCGCGTACATTTTCTGTTTTAATCAATTTAATGATTAATAATGCACTATTGTGTGTTGGCCTGTTGTCGCTGTTGTCTTCGCTCAAATACCGAGTATTTTGCTGTCAAACAAAGCTTGTGTAGGTTAGATTCAAGTTAATTTAAGTTAAATTGATAACGTTTCAGAATACTGGTGAGCAAACAACGAAGATATTATTATGTTTACATTACTTTTGGTCATTTAATCACATCAAGTTGCACTGATAGTGGCGGTGGATTGCAGACGACGCAAACAATCGTGAAATTGTGATTGTGGTGTATTAAATTTCGCAAATGTCAGAATAAAGACTGCAAGAACATAAGCATTGTAATGCGCATGCGCCACAACAAAACGGAAAATTTTATGTTTATAGTTTTTTTTTATTATTTGCTGAGTTATAAGTGAATAAATTTATAACACATAATACAAAATGATTATGTTTTGTTGTTTCGGTTAAGGCTGTGCTTAAGAATTTACATAAACATGTTTTAGGTTTGTATTTTGTTTTATACTGAGTGTAAATAGCATATAAAAGCTGCAAAATTAAAGATTTATTATTGTTTCGTTTATATTTTTTAAATACAATACAGATGAACAGTGTAAATTTTATTTTTATAATTAAATTAAACATTGATAACTTTAAAAAATAGAAACATTAGTTCAAGATAGTTCAAGACTGTTGAAGAAGCAACTTGGCAAACGCGCATGCGCCTTTGACAGCCGGTTAAAATACCAACACTGACATACCGAGAGTTACATATTAAGTTTTTCTTAACATTTTATTTGTTTCTTGCTTCTTAATGTTTCATTCACAATGGCACATTCAGATAATATATATTATTTATAAATATTATTAAACATAATTAATTCTAACGTTATATTTTAATATTACAATTTTCTTGATTCTATTCCAGTTAATATTTTGTAACCTACAGTATTAACTAAACTAACCAAACCTTTTACTTTTATGACTTACACAACTTTGACAATGATACTTTTTGACAGCATTTCCATATCCACCGGAGTTTGCTTTAGGTGTGGTATGGGCTGTTTTAGTTTAGTGAATCATAGCGAAAATACGAATAAGTCGGAGTTTATTAGTGTTTAGGCATAAATAATTAATAATTCATAGACAATGGATAGTCAAGGAAGGAAAGTAATTGTTTGTGATAACGGCACCGGCGTAAGTACAGCGTCTCACACCGTGGGAAAGAAACTCTGCAATAAACATAACCTTCCGGTGGTGTTTATTAGAGTAATTTCGTCTGTGAAAACTGAAAAGTAAAAGTGTTGCTTTTCTTGTTTCAGTTTGTTAAGTGCGGATATGCCGGCAGCAATTTTCCAGCACACATATTTCCCTCAATGGTGGGCCGACCCATCATTCGGGCTGTGAATAAAATTGGAGACATTGAAGTTAAAGTGAGTACATGACATATACATTTTAGCTTTCTACATTTCTTATCTGGTTCAAGTTCCTTTCTTAGTTCTATGTTTTTATTGTGTACACTGATAATTGTTTGTGTGTATTGAGTTAGAAAACACACTCTTATCATTTAGTATTATCAATTTCATTATTTCATTTAGCACATTTAATAAATTTAAGAAATTTGAAGTGTTTGTTTCTTTATTGTAATATTGAGTATGTATTATTATTAAATTATATTTTATTTTATAGGGTTTACATGTTGAAGTAAGAAATATTTGTATGATTTTTTTTGTTATTTGCATTGTGTATATTTATGTAGTAAATTTAATCAATTGTTTTATTATGAATGTTTTGCCTATGTGTAGTGTGTGTGATGTTTTGTTTGATTAATTCACATACTAACATTACTAATGTGACTATGAATTTGAATTTTTCACGCATAAAGGGAGTGGCAAGTACGCTTCCTGTAAGTAAATGTTTTCATTTTTCCCTAATCATTTTATCAAATCAACATAACAATTTGTTAATATTAAAATAATTAAAATTCTGTAGTTTAACATAAATGTAAAGAAAGTAAAGAAAAATATTAAAATGGGATTTAAACATTTAGGATTTAATGGTTGGAGATGAAGCATCAACGCTACGATCACTCCTAGAAGTGAATTATCCAATGGAAAATGGCGTTGTACGGAATTGGGATGACATGGGTCACGTTTGGGATTACACCTTTGGACCGAAGAAAATGGATTTAAATCCCAGAGACACTAAAGTATGATTGTTTACTTAAGTATTCTTGTTTTTGTGTTGTTAATTTTTAGGTTATGTATCTAAACTTACGTTAACTTTGGTATTTTAGATATTATTAACGGAACCACCAATGAATCCACTCAAAAATCGACAGAAAATGATTGAAGTCATGTTCGAAACGTATGGATTTGCCGGTAGTTACATAGCAATACAAGCAGTGCTTACATTATACGCACAGGTACTGTTATTAGTTAATAATTTAGTGTATTATTATTAATTGGATTTTATTTGTTGTTTTAGGGTTTATTGTCTGGAGTTGTTGTTGATTCCGGCGATGGCGTCACACACATTTGTCCTGTTTATGAAGAATTCGCTTTGCCACATTTGACACGTCGATTAGACATCGCTGGTCGCGATATTACCCGTTACCTAATCAAGTTACTATTGCTCAGAGGCTACGCCTTCAATCACTCTGCTGACTTTGAGACTGTCCGTATGATGAAAGAGAAGCTGTGCTATATCGGGTATGATATTGAGACTGAGCAGCGTTTAGCATTAGAGACGACTGTCCTCGTTGAGCCGTACACACTCCCGGACGGTAGGGTGATTAAAGTTGGCGGTGAACGCTTCGAAGCACCTGAAGCTCTCTTCCAACCGCATTTGATTAATGTTGAAGGGCAAGGTATTGCCGAACTTGTGTTTTCAACGATTCAAGTAAGTACCAGTTACTTGTGTTTATTACCAGTTTTTGATAGATTCATTAATTATTTTTTTTTGTTCAGGCCGCAGATATTGACATGCGATCCGAACTATACAAACATATAGTCCTATCCGGGGGTTCAACAATGTACCCAGGCTTGCCATCACGTCTGGAACGTGAAATTAAGCAATTATACCTAGAGCGCGTCCTGAAAAACGACATTACCAAGTTAAACAAATTTAAAATTCGTATTGAAGATCCCCCAAGGCGCAAAGACATGGTGTTCATCGGCGGCGCTGTACTTGCCGAAGTGATGAAGGACCGCGATGAGTTCTGGCTGTGGAAGAGCGAGTATGAGGAGCAGGGTATCAACGTGCTCAATAAGTTGGGCACGAGAGCCGGCTGATAAGTGTTGAAAGTCTTCAACGATTTGTATACACACGACAGTCAGACTTGTTCGCTTCGATTTACAATCATTACGTTCACATGTGCAAAACTATTGTTTTATATGATATTTACATACTGCATTTGTATTATTATGAAGATGTCTACTTATGTTTTAAGCTCGTATCTTGGTTATCCTGTTTTTTTAAATAATTATTTTATTACCTCAAAGACACAATTATTATTTATGATGTAGCCGTATCGTGTCGGATGATTCAAGATGGTCTCTGGATTCGGTTTTGACTTTTTGTAACTAATTCACATACGCGACCGAAACTTGTCAATATTAATGAATTAATGTGCATGGAACACACAATCTACAATTGAAAAATTTTGTATAAAAAACTATCGTTTGTGTAATTGTATTATAGGAAATATTAATTTTTATTTTTACGAATTTACAAGTTCTACATTAATAATACTGTAGCTGCTGTAGTGGGGACATTCCAGTTTGCAGTTGCGATAAATTAAATTTAATAATTGATACAATTTTATTTGCATTTTATTATGACCCAGTCTGAAATTATTTTTTATTGTGAGTTTTTATGGATTTGTAAGCCAATTTTCTATGATGGGCGGCAGTAGTATTTATTGCGTAATAAAGTTAATAATAATTAGAATACGTTGTTTTCTTATATTTATGAATGAAGGGGTTGGATCACTCTGATTTTTCAAAATATCCAACTTATATTGTCCTGCCGTATACCCTGTCACCAAAAACGCTGTACGGCCACTATTTTGAATTAAATCGTTCCAAAAAAATTATTTTAATTAGTCACTTAGTATAATAAAATCACATTGAAATTATTTTGTTTTATTTTGTAGTATTTGCGAAAAAAAAATGCTATTTTGGCGGGCTTTAGAGTGGGCTTAAATAATTGTTTCTACTTACGTTTATCCTGCTTTTTACGAAGTTAAAAAAGTGCCTGAAGAATATGTGAAATACATGATTAATGGTTAGAGAACCATATCAACCAAAAAAATGAACAAGAAAAACTAGGATTTCACTGGATGTTATTTATAACATTCGATTGTTTTTTGTATGCTGAAACATGTGATGTGGGTTGCATGCGTTAATTCTTTGAATTGCATATTGCATTTTAAAGAAAATTTCAACATTGTCTATAATTGTGTATAATGAAAATCATGAATTGATAGTTTAGCTGTATGTTAACAATAAAAAATCTTCAATGGTGCTTGTAAAGAACAATTGAACTTTAAAAGGGAACATTCGTTAACTTACGCCACAAATCGTAAGTGATCGTATTGGCGCAGCTTGTTGTGTTGTTCGCAGTTGTTCGTCATTGTACGTACGCGTTGCACGCAATTGAGTTATGTACGTTATGTACTTACATTCACTCATTGCGTTGTTTGCGTTGGTTGGTAGTAGTTAGTGTTGTACGGTCTGCAGTTGGTGCAGTGATTTGCGGAGAAAGCAAAGTCTCCCTGGCAGACGCACATAACCTGCCGTCATACAAACACCTATGAAAAACATATTCCAACAAACAAGATGCATAAGCATCACTGGTTCTTCGCATTTTACCTATTGACGTTGTGCTTCTGCCCGAACCAAACCACCCATTTAAAAGGCAAATTCCGCAGCAGTGACTTCTTCAAGTTCCTCGTCAAGTTCGGATTTCAGAAAACTGATCTACATTTACGTGATAATACCCACGGTTATATTTTCGGGAACATCACATCCAATCAACATCTCCCAGTGCCAGTCACCTTTGCAGTATTGCCCAGATCATACTTCCTGGATTACTATCAAAATCATGTGTTGTTTGACAAAAGTTTAGCATGTCAGAGGATGTTCAGCCAGTTAAAGACCAAAGCCTTTGATACAAAGTGTTCACCAGCTGGTAATGATTATTTGAGGAAAGTGCCATGTCCCAAAGGGAAGTTGTGTGTTGATGAAGATACTGCCTGGAATGTTGTGAAGGACTATCAGCTAACTTATGTGATACAGGACTTGAAACAACCATCATTTTGGTATGTTTCCTTAGTGGCCTGCTACAGGAACACAACTACGTGTGAATGGAACCACTATGACTTTGATGACAATTTTGAATTGGAGTATGATCTCTGGTTGGTTAATGGCAATCCTAATGTATCATCATTCAGTACTTTGTCATATCAGTTTTCATTTGATAGACAAAACACTCTAGAGTTGTATTTTTTGTTTTGGTTGTGTTATATGGTATTAGTACCTTTACAAATGTATGCAGTCAGAATTCAAAAACATCCTGTTACAAAATTGTTTACTGCAAGTCTTTTGTTAGACTTTATTGCATTATGTTTTATTATGATTCATACATTGAAATTTTCATTGGACGGTATTGGTTATCCAAAGTTGGCTATGGCTGGAGATATATTTGATATATTAGCAAGGGTGAGTTTTAATTATTTATACAGTTTTTATTTAATTTATATTATTAAAGTATTTAATAATTTATTATAATAATAATATCAAATTTTAATATTTCAGACATCTTTCATGTTACTTTTGCTTTTATTGGCGAAGGGATGGGCTGTTACAAGACTAGAATTGACTTGGAAACCTTTAGTATTTGCAATATGGTTGTGTTATGGTATAGTTCACATATTGCTTTATGTCTGGAATTTGGTGAGTGTAATTTTTTTCATGTACAAATATTTTTAGTTCCTTAAATAAATATTTCAATTATTAACTGACTAGTAAGTTGTAACTATGCGCAACGTTATTTTTCTTGTTATCTTCATTTTTCATAACTTTATGAATGTTTGCGTACTTTACTCGTTTGTTCCGCGTGTTGATAAAAGTAAGTCGAGCGTGTAATTAAGTAAATGGAAGAAAAACGCGTTATGCATTGGTAAACAAACGATACGCTGTATTAAAAGCATTGGAGAAATTTTTATTTTATTCCGTAATTACATTATTTAAAAGCCAGATGACTTTTAGAAAGACGTGTTATTACCTAGTATATTATATTCTTTTTATCTAGGAAATGGTTATTTATGCTGTTAACTTTTTAATATTGCGTGTTGGTGCTTAACAAATTATTCTTTTCCGAGAAGGTGCGCCATTATAATGT
>JARJDS010041783.1:1255303-1268131 GCA_030264155.1 Atheta pasadenae | reverse complement strand
AACCCATTCGGTTTAGCTTCAGCTCCACCAGCGACCAGCACCGCTATGATTCGTCGTTCATTCGAACAAGGTTGGGGATACGCTGTAACTAAAACCTTTGCCCTTGACAAGGACACAGTTACCAATGTATCACCCCGTATTATTCGTGGTGTTACTTCCGGTCATAACTTCGGACCACAACAAGGATGTTTCCTTAACATTGAACTTATTTCGGAAAAATGCGCAGAATACTGGTGTCAATCAATACGCGAACTTAAACAAGACTTCCCTACCAAAGTCATCATTGCCAGTATAATGTGTTCGTACAACGAAAAAGATTGGGTTGAGTTAGCAACAATGGCTGAAGCATCTGGCGCTGATGGTCTTGAACTTAACCTTTCTTGCCCTCATGGTATGGGAGAATCTGGTATGGGTTTAGCTTGTGGACAAAAACCAGAATTAGTTAAAGGCATTTCCGAATGGGTTCGTAAAACCGTTAAAGTTCCTTTCTTTATTAAGCTAACACCCAACATCACTGATATTGTGACTATTGCTCGTGCTGCTAAAGAAGGTGGCGCTGATGGCGTTTCTGCCATTAACACCGTTTCCGGATTAATGAATCTTAAAGCAGATGCAAGCCCATGGCCTTCTGTGGGTATTGATAGGAGAACAACTTATGGAGGTGTAAGTGGTAACGCTACCAGACCAATGGCGTTGAGAGCGATTACTGCTATTGCTAATGCTTTACCAGGATTCCCAATTTTGGGTATTGGTGGTATTGATTCTGCTGATGTAGCGTTACAATTTTTACAAGCAGGATCAACTGTACTCCAAGTTTGCAGTGCGGTCCAAAACCAAGACTTTACAGTTGTTGAAGATTATTGTACTGGATTGAAAGCTTTGTTATACCTAGAAAACCGACTTCCAGGATGGGATGGTCAAAGTCCACCAACCTACAAACATCAATTAGGTAAACCAATTGTAAGTCTTTATGACGCCAACGGCAGGAAGTTACCACACTTTGGTAAATTTGCTGAAGAACGTAATAAACAAATGAGCAAATTGCACGTGAATGCAAATGGAGAAATTGTGTCTGTGAACAAGAGTGGTATTCAAGATCCACCACCAATTAATGGTGTTAAAGTCCCTAAATTGAAGGACGTTATCGGCAGAGCATTGAAATATGTTGGTCCTTACAAGTCTTTGGATAATAAAAAACAAGTTGTTGCTTTGATTGATGACGTAAGTCGTTTTACATGTTGCAACAATATTATTTTAACCATGCTAATTATGTTGATTTATGTATTTTAGGATATGTGTATAAATTGTGGCAAATGTTACATGGCTTGCAATGATTCGGGTTATCAAGCCATTAGATTTGATGCCGAAACGCATATTCCAAAGGTCACGGACGATTGCACCGGTTGCACGATGTGTTTGTCAGTTTGTCCCATTATTGATTGCATCAAGTACGTATTCATGTCATTAAATATAATCTGATTATATTATAAATAAGTATAATTTATTTCAATTTTTACTTACAGTATGGTACCGAAAACTATTCCACACGTTATTAAACGTGGCATTCCTGTTCAGAAGCTCGTACCAGTTCATCCACTAGATAACTATTCACCTGTGAATTAGAAACTGAGTTTTCATTAATGAATGAAGCTAATTTTTCTTGTGTGTTAATTGATTAAATTGTCAGAACTTTATAAATATATATTTGAATTTAAACTAATTGGCATTTTCACTTATAACACCTATTCAAATTACTTTTTGATTTAAATTTGATAAGCCAATTTTAAAATCAAGTAGGTTTTGATCAGTTGTCGTTTTGTTGGGATTTTAAACAAAGTTCAGTTCGTTCAATTGTTTTTCTGTGCTGCCTTTTAGATTTATTAGAAAATGTTGCTGCCCTCTATGAGGCATTAGTAGAAATGCAGTAGTAGTTTATGTTGGCAACACTTCTATTATGGCGTCAAAGGCTCCAAAAACCAGTCAAAGTCAGCAGAAGGCGGCTTGCTTGATCTTGCATGCTTTGCCTTCAAAACTTCGTTTCTGTTTTTGTGCTAAAATAATAAAATCAAAGTGATTTATGTTAATGGTCTTTCCTAATTAGTGTCCATCAACATCTTTTAAGGTAAATAATTTTCATAAACATAATTTTAGCTAAGATTCATGCAAACGTTACACTTACGTTTGTTAAGGTTATGTTGTTATTTTGCGCATCATAATTTTCTAAAACAAATATTCACAACTTATACATACTTATTATAATAATTCAGATGTCGATGCCACCGTACTTGCTGGGTCCAAACCCATGGGCCATGATGGCCCAGCAACAACTTGCTGTTGCCCAGGCCCAAGCCCAAGCTCAGGTTGCAGCAGCTCAAGCCCATGCTCATGCTCTTCAACAACAATTTCCACCACCATGTCCCAAAAATGATGTTATGACTGAAGATAAACTACAAGAAAAAGCATTAAAATGGCAGCAATTACAATCAAAAAGATTTGCAGACAAACGCAAGCTAGGATTTGTAGATGCTCAAAAAGAAGATATGCCTCCTGAACATATCAGAAAAATCATCAAAGACCATGGTGATATGAGCAGTAGAAAATATAGACATGACAAAAGAGTTTATCTAGGTGCTTTGAAATATATGCCACATGCAGTTATGAAGCTCTTGGAAAATATGCCTATGCCATGGGAGCAAATTAGAGATGTAAAAGTTTTATACCACATCACTGGAGCCATTACCTTCGTCAATGAAATACCTTGGGTGGCAGAACCAATTTATATTGCACAATGGGGCACTATGTGGATCATGATGCGTCGTGAAAAACGTGATCGTCGACATTTTAAACGAATGCGTTTTCCGCCCTTTGATGATGAGGAACCGCCACTTGATTATGCTGACAATGTGTTGGATGTGGAACCATTGGAAGCAATTCAGATTGACTTAGATTCTGAAGAAGATTCTGCAGTTGCAAAGTGGTTATATGATCATAAACCCTTAGTAGGCACAGGTTTTGTGAATGGTTCAACTTATAGAAAGTGGCATTTGTCTCTACCAATTATGGCAACACTTTATCGTTTGGCTAATCAATTATTAACTGATCTAGTTGATGATAATTTCTTTTATTTGTTTGATACAAAAAGTTTTTTTACTGCCAAGGCTTTAAATATGGCTATACCAGGAGGACCTAAGTTTGAACCACTAATTAAGGATGCTAATCCTGGGTAAGTCGAAAACAGTTCTTAACTTGTAACAGATTAACAATTTTGTAATTTTTCTTACACAGAGATGAAGATTGGAATGAATTCAATGACATCAACAAAATTATTATTAGGCAACCAGTAAGGACTGAGTATAGGATTGCTTTTCCTTATCTGTACAATAATATGCCACATTTTGTACATCTTTCATGGTAAGTTAAATATTTTAATTATTTATATCTATAATTAGCGTGTATCACATTATGTTTTAAAGTATGATCGTATTTGAAGACATATTTTACTAGCAATGTGAAATATTAACGGTATTCTGTTACGTCTTATTTTGAAGTTTATAAATAAGGCTGCTGATAGATTCCAACATTATTTTTCTAAGTAAATTAATTTCACCTTAAAGAATTATGTCACTATCGGTCTAATATTAGTAAATATTTACAGGTATCATACACCTAACGTGGTCTACATCAAAACAGAGGATCCTGACTTACCAGCTTTCTACTTCGATCCTTTAATCAATCCAATTTCTCACAGACACGCCGTTAAAAGTCTAGAACCTCTTCCTGACGACGATGAAGAATATATTCTCCCTGAAACAGTGCAACCTTTCTTGTTAGAAACACCTTTATACACTGATAACACAGCAAATGGTATTTCTTTACTTTGGGCACCAAGACCGTTCAACATGCGTTCTGGTCGTTGCCGCAGGGCAATTGACGTGCCTTTAGTAAAAGGTTGGTACAAGGAACATGTACCACCAGGACAACCTGTTAAAGTACGCGTTTCTTACCAAAAATTATTAAAATATTTTGTACTAAACGCATTGAAACATCGACCACCGAAAGCTCAAAAGAAACGGTACTTGTTCAGATCTTTTAAGTCCACGAAATTCTTCCAAACAACAACAATTGATTGGGTTGAAGCTGGTTTGCAAGTTTGCAGACAAGGTTATAACATGTTAAACTTATTGATTCATCGTAAAAACTTAAATTATTTACATTTGGATTATAACTTTAATTTAAAACCGGTCAAGACTTTGACTACAAAGGAAAGAAAAAAGTCACGTTTCGGAAATGCTTTCCATTTATGTCGTGAAATCTTAAGATTAACCAAACTGATCATTGATTCACATGTTCAGTACCGTTTGAATAACGTTGACGCGTTTCAACTTGCCGATGGTCTACAATACATTTTCGCTCATGTTGGTCAACTTACCGGAATGTATCGTTACAAGTACAAGCTGATGAGACAGATTCGCATGTGTAAAGATTTGAAACACTTGATATACTACCGATTTAATACCGTAAGTACAATTCTTTATTTGGTTTTTATTTGTTCGTTTGTTATATTGTCTAATTTCACAGGGACCTGTTGGAAAAGGACCTGGTTGTGGTTTCTGGGCACCGGGATGGCGCGTTTGGCTTTTCTTTATGCGTGGGATTACTCCTTTACTAGAACGTTGGTTAGGTAACTTGTTAAGCAGACAGTTTGAAGGTCGTCATTCTAAAGGTGTGGCTAAAACTGTTACTAAACAAAGGGTTGAATCACACTTTGATCTTGAGTTGCGTGCGTCTGTAATGCATGACATTGTTGATATGATGCCTGAAGGTATTAAGCAAAACAAAGCGCGTACGATTCTACAACATTTGTCTGAAGCGTGGCGTTGTTGGAAGGCGAATATTCCGTGGAAAGTACCCGGGTTACCTATTCCGATTGAAAACATGATTTTACGGTACGTTAAGATGAAGGCTGATTGGTGGACTAACACAGCACATTATAACCGTGAACGTATACGACGTGGTGCTACAGTTGATAAAACGGTGTGTAAGAAAAATTTAGGTCGGTTAACTCGATTGTTCCTTAAAGCAGAACAGGAACGACAACATAATTACTTAAAAGATGGGCCTTATATTTCCCCTGAAGAAGCTGTGGCGATTTATACAACTACTGTGCATTGGTTAGAAAGTCGTAGATTTGCGCCAATACCTTTCCCTCCGCTTTCATACAAACACGACACTAAATTATTAATTTTGGCTTTGGAACGACTCAAAGAAGCTTACAGCGTTAAATCGCGGTTAAATCAAAGTCAACGTGAGGAACTTGGGCTGATAGAACAAGCATACGACAATCCTCACGAAGCTTTGAGTAGAATCAAACGTCATTTACTAACGCAGCGTGCGTTTAAAGAAGTGGGAATTGAGTTTATGGATTTGTACAGTCATCTTATTCCTGTTTATGACGTTGAACCTTTGGAGAAGATCACGGATGCGTATTTAGATCAATATTTGTGGTATGAAGCTGATAAACGTCGGTTATTCCCTCCATGGGTTAAACCGGCAGATACAGAACCGCCGCCATTGTTGGTGTACAAATGGTGTCAAGGTATTAATAATCTTGAAGACGTTTGGGATGTGTCTGAAGGTGAATGTAACGTTTTATTAGAATCTAAGTTTGAAAAGTTGTACGAAAAAATTGATCTTAACTTGCTTAATCGACTTCTGCGTTTAATTGTTGATCACAATATTGCTGATTATATGACAGCTAAAAATAACGTGGTTATTAACTACAAGGACATGAATCATACAAACAGTTACGGTATTATCCGTGGATTACAGTTTGCGTCTTTTGTTACGCAATATTATGGTCTAGTTTTGGATTTATTGGTGTTAGGTTTGCAACGCGCTAGCGAAATGGCGGGTCCACCTCAAATGCCGAATGATTTCTTGACTTTCCAAGAAGTTTCCACTGAAACTTGTCATCCAATCAGGTTATACTGCAGATACGTTGATCGGATTCACATGTTCTTTAGATTTTCCGCTGAGGACGCACGTGAGTTAATTCAGCGTTACCTAACTGAACATCCGGATCCTAATAACGAGAATATTGTGGGCTATAATAACAAGAAGTGTTGGCCGAGAGATGCGCGCATGCGTTTAATGAAACATGATGTTAATTTAGGCCGTGCTGTTTTTTGGGATATTAAAAATCGTTTACCTCGTTCTGTAACTACGATTCAATGGGAAAATAGTTTCGTAAGCGTTTATTCAAAGGATAATCCTAATCTGTTATTCAATATGAGCGGGTTTGAATGTAGGATTTTACCTAAGAGTCGCACGCAGAATGAAGAGTTTACACATCGTGACGGAGTTTGGAATTTACAGCACGAAGGAAGTAAAGAACGCACAGCGCAATGTTTCTTGAGAGTTGACGATGAATCAATGGGACGTTTTCATAATCGCGTACGTCAAATTTTAATGGCGTCTGGTTCTACGACATTTACAAAGATTGTGAATAAATGGAATACGGCACTTATTGGTTTGATGACTTACTTCAGAGAAGCTGTGGTTAATACACAAGAATTACTTGATTTGTTAGTAAAATGTGAAAATAAGATACAAACTCGTATTAAGATTGGTCTCAACTCAAAAATGCCAAGTCGTTTCCCGCCTGTGGTGTTTTACACCCCGAAAGAATTGGGTGGACTTGGTATGTTGTCAATGGGTCATGTGCTCATCCCTCAAAGTGACTTGAGGTGGTCCAAACAAACTGATGTGGGAATTACCCATTTCAGATCGGGTATGAGTCATGATGAAGACCAATTGATTCCTAATTTGTATCGTTACGTTCAACCTTGGGAGTCTGAATTTATTGATTCTCAGCGTGTCTGGGCTGAATATGCTCTTAAACGACAAGAAGCTAATGCGCAAAATCGACGACTAACGTTAGAAGATTTGGAAGATTCATGGGATCGTGGAATTCCTAGGATTAACACGTTGTTCCAAAAAGACAGACATACTTTAGCTTACGATAAAGGTTGGCGTATTCGTACAGAATTCAAACAATATCAAGTATTAAAACAAAATCCTTTCTGGTGGACGCATCAGCGTCACGATGGTAAATTGTGGAATCTTAACAACTACAGAACTGACATGATTCAAGCTCTCGGTGGTGTGGAGGGCATCCTTGAACACACACTCTTCAAAGGTACTTATTTCCCTACTTGGGAAGGTCTCTTCTGGGAGAAAGCATCAGGTTTTGAAGAGTCAATGAAGTACAAGAAACTTACCAATGCGCAACGTTCCGGTCTTAATCAAATTCCTAACCGTCGTTTTACTTTGTGGTGGTCTCCCACGATCAATCGCGCTAATGTATACGTTGGTTTCCAAGTACAACTTGACTTGACTGGTATTTTCATGCACGGTAAAATCCCAACGTTAAAAATATCGTTGATTCAAATTTTCCGTGCTCATTTATGGCAAAAGGTACACGAATCTATAGTCATGGACTTGTGTCAAGTCTTTGATCAAGAACTAGACGCCCTTGAAATTGAAACAGTACAAAAAGAAACTATCCATCCTCGTAAATCTTATAAAATGAATTCTTCCTGCGCGGATATTTTACTATTCTCAGCCTATAAATGGAATGTATCTAGACCTTCACTATTGGCAGATACTAAAGACACGATGGACAACACAACTACACAGAAATATTGGATAGATGTCCAATTACGTTGGGGAGATTACGATTCCCATGATGTAGAACGTTATGCTCGAGCCAAGTTTTTGGATTACACTACAGATAACATGTCTATTTATCCAAGTCCTACTGGCGTGTTGATTGCTATTGATTTAGCGTACAATTTACATAGTGCATATGGTAATTGGTTCCCGGGTTGTAAACCTTTAATTCAACAAGCTATGGCTAAAATCATGAAAGCTAATCCTGCGCTGTATGTCTTGCGTGAACGTATTCGTAAAGCACTTCAGCTGTATTCTAGTGAGCCTACAGAACCTTATCTTTCGAGTCAAAACTACGGAGAATTGTTCTCGAATCAAATTATTTGGTTCGTGGACGATACTAATGTATATCGTGTCACTATTCACAAAACTTTCGAGGGAAATTTAACAACTAAACCCATCAACGGTGCGATTTTCATCTTTAATCCAAGAACTGGACAATTGTTCTTGAAGATTATTCATACATCAGTATGGGCTGGTCAGAAACGTCTTGGTCAGTTAGCTAAATGGAAAACTGCTGAAGAAGTAGCAGCTTTGATTCGTTCCCTACCAGTTGAAGAACAGCCCAAACAAATTATCGTCACAAGGAAAGGAATGTTAGATCCCTTGGAAGTACATTTATTGGACTTCCCTAATATTGTCATCAAAGGCTCCGAATTGCAACTACCTTTCCAGGCTTGTCTCAAAATAGAGAAATTCGGTGATTTGATTTTGAAGGCTACAGAACCTCAAATGGTTCTGTTTAACTTGTACGATGATTGGCTAAAGACAATTTCGTCTTATACAGCATTCTCTAGGTTAATCCTAATTCTACGTGCTTTACACGTCAACACAGAAAGAACTAAGGTTATTTTGAAGCCTGACAAGACAACTATTACTGAACCTCATCATATTTGGCCTACACTATCTGACGATGAATGGATTAAGGTTGAAGTGCAACTTAAAGATTTGATTCTTGCTGACTACGGTAAAAAGAACAACGTTAACGTTGCTTCTTTGACACAGTCCGAAATTAGGGATATTATTCTTGGTATGGAAATCAGTGCACCTTCAGCACAACGTCAACAAATCGCAGAAATCGAGAAACAAACTAAGGAACAATCACAACTTACCGCAACTACAACAAGAACGGTTAATAAACACGGTGACGAAATTATTACGAGTACTACAAGTAATTATGAAACCCAAACATTCAGTTCCAAAACAGAATGGCGTGTGCGTGCTATTTCTGCTACAAATCTACACTTGCGTACAAATCACATTTATGTCAGTTCGGATGACATCAAAGAAACAGGCTACACTTATATTCTACCCAAGAACGTACTTAAGAAGTTTATTACTATTTCTGATTTACGTGCACAAATCTGTGCGTTCTTATATGGTGTGAGCCCACCTGACAACCCACAGGTTAAAGAATTACGTTGTTTGGTGTTGGCACCTCAATGGGGTACTCACCAAACCGTACACATACCAACAACACCACCGAATCATCCATTTTTGAAAGACATGGAACCTTTAGGATGGATTCACACTCAACCTAATGAATTACCACAACTTTCTCCACAAGATATTGGAACACATGCTCGTTTAATGGCGGACAATCCTAGTTGGGATGGAGAAAAAACCATTATAATTACTTCGTCATTCACTCCTGGTTCTTGCTCGCTTACTGCGTATAAACTAACGCCATCTGGTTATGAATGGGGTCGGCAGAATACTGATAAGGGTAATAATCCTAAAGGATATTTGCCGAGTCATTACGAGAAAGTGCAGATGCTGTTGAGTGATCGTTTCCTTGGTTTCTTTATGGTGCCAAGTCAAGGAAGTTGGAACTATAACTTCATGGGTATGTTTTCATTTGTTCAATCATTGTTATTTATTTGTTTATGTAATATTTTTACAATGCTTTGTTTTGCAGGTGTTCGGCACGATCCTAACATGAAATACGAGCTACAATTGGCCAATCCAAAAGAATTCTATCACGAAGTGCACAGGCCAGCTCATTTCCTGAATTTCTCATCTTTGGAAGATGGCGACGGGGTTGGTGCTGACCGAGAAGATGCGTTTGCTTAGAATAAGTTTTAATTCACAATTTTATAAAGTATGTAACCAATGTGTCAGGTTTATTTAAGGATTAGCGATAAACATTATTTGTTTTGTAAATGTACATATTAAAGATATGCAATTTTCGATAACTATGGTGTTAATTGATTTTTATTCATTTTGGTACGCTCATTGCGAATTATACAATATTTTATATTATAAATAAAAATTTCAAGAAATGTTAAATTACAACTAAAAAGACTTTCTAATTTTTAATTTCCTTTAAGAATTACTTTCAAAATAGACAAAATTCATAAATTAAAACTAAAGTTGCCCCAAAGTCACTGTAATAAAATCTTAACAATTTACAGCAAAATTAAATATTTGCAGTACGACGAGTAATATTTAATTTCAAAATATTTGAAACATGATTCACATTGTTGAAAAATAATTAAATTCATTCATGAGTGACGGCGATGCGCGCGTGCTTCGTTTCGGAACAGTTGTGAAGTAATGAAATTCCACACATTCCTCATTGCATACTAATGCAATCGCAAAAAGTAATATCACGGGTATTACATGGTGCGGAATGCATGCATCATTGCGAATACCAACCACCCGTGAGCAAACCAAAACCAGGGTACATTTATTGCCAGGACCCGCGGCTACGCCACACTCCAAATATTCATTAGGAATGCCCTCTCTCCACATTATCCTGGCTAGCGGTATACGTTGTTATCCTCCACAAAGCTACACTCTCCCTAACCCTCCTGTATCATGTATCTCAATGAAGAAGCCTGAAAATCTGCAATTCCAAGCGTTCTGCACGAGTGAGAGAAAGATAACCATTGAAAGTGAGGGTGCATCCCACCCCCCGCAATCGCGGAATGTAATAAAACGGCATGAGCGCAGCGCAATGAAGCGACTTGATGTATGATCTCACTCTTAGTGTGTTGTGTGTGGTGGTGTTGGGTTGGCCGTGTGCCGGTGACATTTATAGTCAACCTGCACGACAATTTGGGGGAGACACGAAGCCCCAATCTAATAAGAACCATGGTAATGAATCGACAGTCTTGTTAATTTGATTTCGTATAATTGACATCGCTCACTACACAACTGTTTTGCGAGTTAACTCCTACAAAAAATCCTAGTATTTAGTTATATTTTTGCGGTTTTTGGTCAAATGACAGAATGTGGTTGCGAACTTTATTTCCTGCTTGGATAAGAAATCATATAAACAGAATTGATTACTTGGAAATTATGATTTTCGTTATTTGCAATTCATACAGTCTAACCACAGATTTCAGATTGGAAACGGACATTTGATTGTTTTTGTCGTTGTTTCCCGTCTAAAACTTTGATGAACAACTCTCCAACAAACACAGTTAGTTTGATTCACAGTGATTTATGTTACGATTTCCGCGGCGATCTTCAGAAGCCGCTGTCGTTATCGCACACAAAAAAAATAACAAAAACATTAGAAAGTTCTGGCAGACAACGACGGATATTGTCAATTTCGTTATTGCATTTGCGTGAATGATGTGCACGTTTGAACCGCGCAGAGCAGCCGTTGCCTTTATGTGGGAGTTATTTCGTGCTCGCTAGCGAAGAGTGAAAGTCGAAATTATCCAAGTATCGTTGGATTTGTGAGACTTTTGTGGCTTTTGCCTCTTTAGCTTAGTTAAACAATTTGACTCGCAGTCGCAACACGAGCGTGACTTTTTGCGAATTGCGCAGACGCCTACCATCGACGCAAATTAACATTAACAGAAACTATGTTAATTTTAAATGACGCCATTTTAGTTAGCAGAAAAACGTAACCTGATTTCATTGCTTTTACCCAACGCACTCTTGCAAAAAGCGCCACCTATATTAGTTTAAGTTTAAATTGAAGATTCTAATAGTTAATACGAATCGTCAATAACTTTTCTGAAAATATTTCCGATTCATTATCGAACAGCTGGGGTATTCAACAATATGTCATCTACTCATATTCACAAACGCATGGAACGCGTGCATACAATTCACGCACGTCGCGAGTTAGCGATTGTGTAATAACGAGCAGATTTTATTCGTTCCAATCATAAATTACATTGCGCACAGCACATGTTGAGCGGAGACGATATGCACGCACGACGCGATATGACACACTCGTCACAGCCGGAAAGAAGTTGTGTGGAAAATATCGCACCTTTTTGCCAACTCAAAGTGCTGCTTGTGCTTCTTCACTTGAAACACGCTTTTTGCTCGCTTTTTCGCTGATTGCTACTGCGGCAAAACAGCAGAACGATGGAGTGCACAAGTACATACTTACCGAGTAACAATGGGTGTTGTTTTTTCGTAAAGCTGTCGTCAGCGAGCAACATGAATGGAAGGAGGACGTCGTTAATTATCAAGGAAGCGGTCAATCGTCTCAGTCGTACTAGTTGCATGCCGAGTAAGCACTCAGCAAGGAGGCGTTAGTACTGAATCGAGTACTAAGAAACAAGAACACGTTGTCTCGTATCCGCACGAACAACGACGCACGGCGTAAGTAACATTGTCATCCGGGATTTGATGTAATCAAATTGACCAGCTGTGCGCTCCGGCACCACCATGACATGACCACAAGTCATGTAATTACTCACAAGTTATATTTTTTGCTTTTGCATTGTGATTAAATAAAATATGTGTGCACTAAATATATACACACAGTGGTTTATATTAAATAAACAAACTGCAATTTAGAAAAAAAACGTATTATTTCCAATTCAGGATAACTTTCTTGAATTTCGGTGCTTTTTTTAGGTGAAAAACATTTTTATCATAAATGTGTGTTGTTGTTGCTCATTAAATACCTAAATATGGTACTTATAATTACAATTTTTTTAAATGTTTTTATCTGACACCAAAGAGACAACTGTTGACAAACGGCTTAATAATGGCGCCATCTTAATAAATATAACCTAAAAATTTTAACTAACCATGAAATTAATTTGTCGACAACTGTCTTTCATTTTTTTTGCGTCTATTATACGAAACAATTTTCATATAATTAAAGAAATTGTAGACACC
>JARJDS010041783.1:1195436-1211732 GCA_030264155.1 Atheta pasadenae | reverse complement strand
ACCAGTGCTGTGCTGACCACTAAAGGTTTGTAGATATTTTTAATGCAATTATGGATATAGTTATTTTGTATTTTGTGCTTTCAGGTGGTGATACCAAGTTGCCAGTTATTTATGATGCTGAAGGACGTAGTTTGACTGTGCGTAAACCGGGAGTCAGCTTGAGGGAAGAGTTTACCATCACTTTACATTGAAATTTAAAATAAGAAATTAGTTAATATGCACTAACGTCTTTTTTATGTTTGTTAGGAAAAGCGTTTGTTGAACAAATGAACAATAAATAGTTTGTCTTATCTTACACACACATTTTAGCAATTTCCCACCTTGATTTAAACAATAATAATGAAATATGTTGAGATAAGTAACCTAAAATTTACATTTTTTTCCTTACCTTTCTCATTATTTTTGGTTAAAGACAAACAAATAATTATCGTGAAGAAAACAAGAAATTGTTGTTAGGGATACAATTAGGAGAAAACAGTAAGCAAATATTTGAAATAGGAATGTCGTATATTAATCAACATTTATAAAATATTTTAAATTGTAACAAACATGACTAGATTCGTACTGATTCACAAATAAATGACAATGAGCGGCGTCGGACGCGCATGTGGGTATTTATTTTTTATTTTCCTTTTGTGTATTTTATTTATACTTTTTACGTTTTTGTAGAATTTTTGTTTCAATGTTTTTTGGGTTTAGTTTTTTTGGTGTGTGTATTTTATGTGGTGGTGGCGGCGGCGGCCTCGCGCTCGTTTCGGATCGTGGCGCGGGCGGGCGCGCGGTAGAGGCCGGATCCTCCGCACTCCGCCGCACTGCGTATGCGCGCGAGGCCGCCCTCTGCGGCGAAAACGAAACAACAATTTTATCATCAATTTATTATGTGTGTGTTTTTTTCTCTTTCATTCATCTTATTTGTTTTTGCTTTTTTCTTTAAATGTTTAAATTTAATTATCCGTAACATTAAATTGCAGGTGGCGTCGCCATTTCGTGGTCGCACCCGTGTGCGCACGCACTGCGGCGACATAGCCGGCCATCTTGTGCGACAAGATGGCCGGACATGCCGTCGCATGGCGGTCGCGCGCGTTTTAAATTTTTTTGAAAACGAAAACAAATTCGGTGTTTATGTTTCATTGTTTTCTCCATTTTCGCTATATTTTCGCATTTATTACTTTATCTTTTAAATTCATTTTAAATTTATTTATCTTTCTAATAATTTATTGGTTTTTCTGGTGTGTTACGTTTCCATATTTTCATTCTCGTTTTTATTCACAATTAAAAACTACTATTGAAAACTTATCCCATACTTTTTTTATTAATCTTTGCGTATTTTTCTCATTTGCGTTAAGATTTAAGGTAAGTAAACGTTTTTTGTAACTTCTGAAGTTTAATAGCTTTTTCATTTTGCGTTTCATTTTAATTAATTAATTAATCGATAAATGGCTGCGATGCTGCTTGCTGCGTTATTTTTTGGGATATTCACTTTTCCGATTCTCATTTGGTTTTTTGATTATTGATTATCTACACAGTAATGATTAATTTAATTTTTGTTTAACATTGCTCGCACGAAGTTGTTGTTAATTTTACGTTGGTTGTTCATTTTTAAGGTGTTATAGCATATTTTTGGGGATCGCTTCTTCTTTAGATGTTGTTGTATTTTTTTAGATAAAGGGGCGTGGATGTTGCGTAGATACAAGTTGTCATTGCGTTGTACGAGTACAATTAATCATATCAACTTTCGTCAGCGTTCGTGTGTGTGTATGTTCAATTCAAATAATCCGTTTCTTTTGGAATTGTTGATGTTCGTTTGAAACCTGGTAGTGAATGTGATATATTGCGAAGGGGTCGCGGGCCGGCCGGCGACCCGGGGGCGGCTGGAAGCGGATAGGGCGCGCGCCGCCCGCACGCTCTTGTTGAAAATCGAGATTTAAGAGGGTGGCGGTGTTCGACGGATGAGGAACAAGGGAGTAAGGTGGTGGCGCGATGGGGGTGGATATGTAACGAGGGCTAAAGCTAATCCAACCCTAATAATAATTTTTACTCTTCCGTTTTTGTCTCATTAATATTATGTTTTTTTGCATTGTCCGTTTTCCATTCGTAAACGTACGTAATTCGAATTCATAGGTAAAAGGTAAGGTTAAGTTTTTGGGGTAATCTGTCAATCTTTTGTCATATCGTGTGTTGTTTTACGTAACTTGCTGTTTTGTTTTTAAATTTCTTACTTAGAAGCTTCACACAGCCCGATTATACAACAAGCACTTAAAACAGTGCCGACTAAAAGAGTTCGGGGTGAGCACTACTACGAGATACGGTACGGCGGCAATTATAATTAGTTTTACGCGGAGAAACAGGGGGCCATCTTAATTCCTGGAGGGGGCGCTGGCTTCCATCTTTCCGTCGTACTCCTGCCGGGGAGCACGCGCACCACTCGCACGTTTCGTCGATGGATGCTGAGTGTAATTGGCTGCGAATTTCGGTTAAACGAGGATATAATGTATGGGGTTTGCTAGTTTTTTTTGTAGATAACGTCGGCGGCAAAGCAAGGGGTGACGACGACGCGAGCCCCCCGCGGTTCCGTGTCAAATGTCTTTGTATTTAGTTGTGCGCAGCGCGCGCATCGGGGGCGCGGATCGCACACAAACTCTCTACATCCATCTTCGTCATCGTTTTTTCATCTTTAAATTATTTGCGTTAATTATTATTTAGAAATATCAAAGTCCATTTTGTTTGTGGTTTTGTTTGTTTGTTTAGCGTACGTTATAATGTATAATATATAATTATGGATTAAGTTATCTTCGTTAGTCATCCATAATGTAATGTGAGTAGATCCTTCGCAGGACTGTTGCGCGGAGTGCATTCCCTTCTGATATTTCTCGTCGAGACGCGCTGCACACATTCACACTGCTTCGTCGCGCGTGTCCCTCTCGCATCCTGCATGTTATTTTCCGTTTCTCGTTTTTTGTTTAAATCGTACGTAATCTTCGTTATATCGTGTTTTGTTTAATAAATTTTAATTAGTTTATATTTTATATGTATATATGCATTTTCTTTTGTATATTATATTAACTAAGAGTTTTAGCTTTTGTTTGCTTCTTTGTCGTCGCTTTCGCTGCTAGTTCGCTTCTTTGTTCGACTTCCTCTTCGTGCTTTGATGGTTTTCGCGCATCGTCGCGATCAACGGGGGCGATCGATCGATGCGTGCGTGTTTTGGTTGAATTTGTGTTTTTTTTTAATTTTAGCTTATTCTGTTTGTTGCTTTATATGCTTCTTTTTGTTTTATTTTTTTGGCAGGATAACTCACCCGAAAACAACCGAGATACAAAAGTACCGAATCGGAGGCGGAGGCAGTTCAGATAGGGTCCGGAGCACTGCGCGCACACACTGTGACGGGGACGGCGGGGCGCGGAGCAGCCGTGGGCGCAGCGCATCCGTCACTAAAAAACACCACAAAGAATTATTATCGAGATACACAAAATCAAAAGCCAAGCATGAAGCATATTAGATTATTTTTATTTACCTCGTAGTCAGACGTCAGTCTCGATGCTCATGGCGTTGATGTTGTTGTTGTGGCGCGGATTGCAGTTCTGCTTGCGGGCCAATTGGTCGCGCGTCACCAAGAGGCCCTCCTCGAGCTCGACGAGGTCGGACGACGACTCGCTCAGCGAGCTCTTCTTCATGTGCTGCCCTAGCGTGCCGGGCAGGTACGGGCAGCTGGTCACGTGATTGAAGTTCTGCGACTGCATCTCCTCCTGATCAGTCTCGCGATGATAGAAGTAGTTGAAGTTGGAGACGATGACGGGCACGGGCAGGGCGATCGTCAGCACACCGGCGATGGCGCACAGAGAACCGACAATCTTCCCCCAGACTCCCACCGGCCTGTGTGTCGCGCAAACGGCAAATAGAAAACACACGCATTAGTCAAACGCGCAATGGTCACCATTGCGGACAGAGCACTTAAGTCAGTAGTACATTGGTGAGTGTGGAAGAACCAAATATAAATACGGGTACAAGACATAATTATTAGGTTTAGTAATAAATAGCGTTTGTATCGAGGGGTTTAAACTGTAACCACGCATGCAGGGCAGTAAACAGCAGCTACATATGATGAACCAGCAGAGCGCCGGGTCCGTCCTGGTGTCACATTGGGACCACTCGGCATTCCGCTCGTCCCGTAGCCAAGCACTAAGCAATGTATTGCAACTAATTATAAAGCGTGCAAAAGAACAACACATGCAGCGCAGCACAAAGCACAATAATCACACATTACGCACACACATTGGTCTGAGTGCAGTGCATTTGGTATTTGCGACAGAGAGCTGTTGGGTTACAATTCGATGGTGACATCTGAAAGGGAAGCAAGGGGATGGGGGTGTGTGTTTGGCGGGCGAGCGTGGCGAAGGCTTTTTTGTGGTGTGGTTCGCCTTGGTCAACACAGAGATCACAACGTGTAGCATGCTCGGTGTTACTGCGGGACGGTCATCGAAACAACATTACAAACGCCAACGAGAGATCACATTCCATTCCGCGGCGTTTTCTCGCATACCAAATTGCCTTCTCTTGCATTTCTGCATGGCTTAGACTCGAGCGAAAATTCTTTGTTCCTCGTGTGTGTGGGTGTGTATAGTATGTGGCTGTGTAGGTCAACAACGCGGCCAACAATCTCGACACACACATAGAAAGTAAAATGTACAACAACACGGCACGCGACAGTTATATAATATACACGTTCATATAGAGATAACAGAGCAAGAAAGAAGAGTAAAGTGTAGTCAGTTAGACGTCGGAAGGAAGCAGAACAACACCGAGAAAGAGTTAGATAGTAAGAGTGGAGAGTGTGAAGAAAACGGAAGTGAGCAGAAATTTAGACAACGTAAAAGATAAAATAACATCGAGCGAGCACACTGCGAGCCTCACTGCGACACGACACTTATGCTAATAAAATATGAAAATAAAATCAAATTAATCGGGATCGGTTGGGGATCGGTGTCGGGCTTGTTTAGAGTGCTGCATGTTCGGGTAGCCAGAGAGACAGAGAAAGTGAGGTGTGAGAGAGAGGTCAGGTGCTTCTGGAATGCGCGTCGCGCCAAATTTGCCCGAGCCGCGGGAGATGGAGCGAGCAAAGAATTTTCTTTCGTCTTGTTTGCGTGATGGCAGTGGTTACAAAGGCCCGCGCCTCGCGGAGATGCTAAGTGAGTCGCGCGCGCGTGTGACAAGATGGCCGGCGAGCCACGCGGTTAGTCCGGTTAGTCGGCATCGGTTAGCGAGAGAGTGTACCCAACTACGGTGGAGGCAACTAAATCTGAATTAGGTGTATACATCATACGTCATGTCGCCGTATCCGACGGTTGTCATGGTGACCACTGCCCACCAGAACGCGTCTGGGATGGACTTGAAGAAGGAGTTCTCGGAACCGGCTTCGGCGAAGTAGACGGCGCTCGAGAACAGCACGACACCTGCAAGGAGGAGAAAGTGGGGTTCAGATTCCGGGATTTAGCCACTGTACCTCATGTCGCCGTAGCCGACCGTCGTCATCGTCACGACGGCCCACCAGAACGCGTCTGGGATCGACTTGAAGAAGGACTGGTCGGAGCCGGCCTCGGCGAAATAGACGGTGCTCGAAAACAGCACCACACCTGAAACAGAGAGTACTCGGGCGTCGGCTGGCGCTCGACCATGGCGTAGGCCCGCGCGCCGGCGCCCCCTAGAGAGTGGCGGGTGCGCCTAACTAGAGGTGGCTAGTCAGTACGATCATCGCCTACTGTAAGTACGTGTCTGCTCGTGCAAGAAGATCAGAACGCAACTAGTCTCAGTTAGTAAGTAACTCTAGCTCTAGATAAAGACATGTCTGTTGGAGGCGCAACGGCTCCCCCTTCGTCTGCGAGCACCTGCAGCTATCATCTAGAGTAGTAGTGGGTAATGGACAAATACAACGGTACGCAACCGACCGAATACTGATGATGCGAGGGGTGGGTGGGGGTCGAGCAAGAAAAGCGTCTCTCACCGATAAAGAGAAAGAAGATGAGGAGGCCCAGCTCTCGCATGCTGGCCTTGAGGGTGCGGCCGAGGATCTGCAGGCCCTTGCTGTGCCGGCTCAGCTTGAAAATGCGGAAGACGCGCACGAGCCGAATGACCCTGAGGATGGCCAGCGACATGGCCTGGTTGGTGCTCTTGTCCTGCGGCGAGACGGGCGCGCGCAATATGTGCGCGGTGTCCTCCTGCTCGGCGACGACGGTAGCGAGCGTGATGAAGTACGGAATGATGGCGATGATGTCGATGATGTTCATGGCGTCCCGGAAGAAGTTGAGCTTGTTGGGACACGCGATTAAGCGCACGGACAACTCGAACGTGAACCAGATGATGCAGATGGTCTCGATGAGGAAGAACGGGTCGGTGATCTCCGGCACCTCGTCCTCTTCGATCTTGGTGCCGTTGGTCGTGGTGTTGAACACCTTATAGTGCTTGAACTCGGGCAACGTCTCCAGGCAGAAGATGACGATCGACAGCAGGATGACGAACACCGAAATGATGGCGACGACGCGCGCCGCCTGCGACGACTCGGGATACTCGAACAGCAGCCACACGTTGCGCTGGAATTCGTGCGAAGGCAGCGGCTTCTCCTCCTCCTTGATGAAGCCCTCGTCCTCGCGGAACTTGTTAATGGCGAGCTCGCCCAGCTCATAGAACTTGATCTCCTCGGAGAAGACGTCCAGCGGCACATTGACGGGACGGCGGAGGCGACCGCCGCTCTGGTAGTAGTAGAGGATGGCGTCGAAGGAGGGCCGGTTGCGGTCGAAGAAGTACTCATTGCGCAGCGGGTCGAAGTAGCGGATGCGGCGCGCGGGATCGCCCAGCAGCGTGTCGGGGAACTGGTTCAGCGTACGCAACTGCGTCTCGAACCGCAGCCCGCTCACGTTGATCACGACCCTCTCGCAGAAGTCGTGGTCGTGCGGGATGGGCTCGAAGTGGGCGACGCCGGTGAACTGGGAGTGGGGGGTGTGCCCGTCCTCTTCCTGGCTGCTGAGCTTGGGCAGCGACCTAAAACACACAACACCATCGTTACTAGCCATCCACAACTGCAACAACCACAAAAATCCCCGCAACCCGAATCCCATTGCTACCACAGGATCACGGTTACCCAACATTATAACCTAACCGCCATGTAAACAAACAAAACAAAAGCGTCCCCAAATAGATAACAATATTTTCCTTCCAAACCACTAAAGCGGAGAATATTCTCTTTCAAAACGGACAGACAACTAAAGTTGCACTATGCATAAATCAAAATGATTGTGCTCCGGAAACCCTTGGGTCTTTATTCCCCATTGCCATTGAAGAAAAGTAGTCATCTTCAAAGCGTTATAAATTTTACAAGGACATTTTCCTAAGAGAAATTTTAAAACTATCGATATTGCAGGCATATAAATTCAAAGCCTCCGCGAATACCGGCTTGACTATAGCAGGCCGTGGCAGGCGGCCTCTCGAAAATTAATGACGTCCGCGCCGCGGCGAGCAAACGCAGCGTTCAATTTGCGCTAGGCACACGATGACGTCAAAGAGGTTCAAGAAGTAGGTCGCCGTACCATTGACACCAAATACACGTTTGGTGCACTACACGCGCTCTCCGCGGAGAGGGACTGCGCGCCCCGCACGGGATAGGCCAGGACGAACGTCATCATCATGCTGCATCGGCGGGTCAGCAGTCTGTTGTGCGGAAAAATCGCGTGGAAAAAACGCTTCAAGCATTACCGACTGATACCCAATGAGAATCGAACGCCTTAACATTTCGCAAGATATTTATAGGCCAACAGACATTCAATGCACATATACCGTGTGTTTTCACAGGCATTGTATAAATGTTCATTTACATCGAAACCAATTCCCAACGAAAATTAACCCTGTATACAAATAGAAGCAAATCGACAACGTCACTCTTCGCGTCGATCGCGGCGCACAGGTTGGGCGCGCTATTAATACATTTCGATGGAGGAGCGCGCAAGCTAACGTCAATTTCCGACCTGTTTTCTTCCTGCTGAATGCTTATCGGCACGCCGTTCACGGTGAGACGCGCACAGCGGTGTTATGTCAGAACGGGAACGCGGACGCCGGAATCCGCACCGAACGAAAAATAGAATCAAGTTCGAGCGTGTCCTTGACGGCGCGCCGCGGCGCCTGGATGGACTCGGCGGCTGGCGTGCAGTCGACGGCGAATCGGAATTGGAAGGACAAGACCATTGACATAGATCACGATCAATGACCATACGCGAATGTGTACACAATACACCATACAATGTCACCTGAAAGTGAATGTCCCATACACGAGCACGTGTTTAGCCAATAATATTCTTTAAACACTTTCAACGATCAAATCACTCCCTGGAATTATTATTAGTCGATGTTTAGACGTGTATGTTTACAATGGAAACTTCGATCGTCGTCTGGCTTATTTTAAATGTGTCTTTCGTGTGTAATTTACGTAGATTTTTATAGGCGCGCCTTGGAGTCCTTGGAAGCTATGCCAATTTTTTTATTGCCTCCAAAACGTAACAGAAACTTCCCCCAATTAGTTTAATATACATTAACGATACATTCGCGGGTTATTTTTTTTATTCAGAGGGGCGCCAAACGCGATTGCGTTTCTTTATGTCGATTGTCGAAGCGATAAATAACTCAGCGTCCAGATTACCAAAAGCGATAATATTATATGGTTGTTTATGCACGCGGTCTACCACCACAACGCGCCCACCAACACCAGTAGGAAGGTGTAGAACGTAGAATGTAGGAAATATGCGCAGAATGGTTTCCTGGCTGAATGCCAGGGATCACTATCTCTCCCTTAAGCGAACGCAGGAGTTGGAGAAAATAAAATAATCGCAAAGACAGTCGAAAGTCTCAAGTTTACATACAAGGTGTATCAAAGTTACCAAACTATACAAACAAGGTTTCTAGATCAAGGGTTTAGTAGATATTTGAGGTTATAGTTTTTTTTTTAAAGTCTAACCAACAATCTTAGTTATATTGTTCAATTCTAATATTAGACAAATGGGTGGATTCCAAAGACTCTCCTTAGTTGTGTGCTGGATCCGATATTGTATTAATCTTTAGGGTCAGAGGTCTCGTTTTGTGATCCCCGGCAATGCGGGCCAGTGGGTGCACCGGAAGACAAAGGACTCTGAAGTTTTGCGAGTCACGCGATTTGCCAATGAATAATGCACACGGTAGGTTGGGCCCGTGACGGGTTCCAACGCACTAACTCCTTTCCCTACCTCCTCTCTGAACAAACTCCTTTGAAGAAGACGACCAACATTTATTTCTACATTTCGACTAATCACGTTTAACGAGCGCCCTGCTATAACATTTAACTTTTGCAGATAACCGAATAAACGATTAGGAACGTTTTATCGGTGTGTTTGTGTTTTGTTTGCACGAAAAAGTAAAAAATCTATAAATCCAACATATGATGAATGTTTACGAAAAGAGGTTCATAACGTAAATATTTATCTGGGCAGGCGGCCGTTACATTCGCACATGTAACGCCTGACAATTCCTACAAACATTGGCAGCCAGCAGAGACGTGTGTCGTCATCTTTGCACAAAACCGTAATAATTTTTGACGGCCGCTGAAATGAAATGCTAATCGAAATCGATATGCGTATAATTTCGTCTTGCCACTGGTTCTGCCAGTCGATACCCAAATATTTGTAATATCATGATGATATTTATAGATACCAAGACTATAATAACTGGCTGGCAAATTGTAGCGTGCACTTTCAATAATATTCTCATCAAAACAAAAAGCATACACGAAATGCCAATATGCGAAATGGAACTGGTACCACTATAACGCGAATGAGCATATCTTTTAATGTATTCAATTTCCAAGTGAGTCTTAAAAAGTTCGAAGGCGTTTCCAGTTTTCCACTTTTCCTCGTTTCCTTACTTTCCTCATTTTACTACCGGCACCGGTACCAAACCAGCGGCAGGAACACATTTCGCGACGCCAAGCACATAACGGAAAACGCCATCTTGATGCCCGTTTAAACTGTTGCCGTAGTTACCAATTTGAGTAAATTTCCGGTGTTTTCGCATTCTCGTTTTCTGTTTGCTTATTTGCTACTCTGGTGCAACCCAATGGGAATACAACTTTTCACTAGGGGAATGCAAGTAAAATAAAAACCATAACCATTGAAATCGAAAGTAAAACGCGTTTTTCTGCTTCACTCCTTGGGTGTCGCATCTTTTCTAAGCATTTTAATTACAGGATACATTTTACAACCAGATTCGGGTGGTGCCGGCGTTGTCGGGATATCAATTGGTGAAATTACCTAGAGTAACATTGGGGATCGGAGGTGCGCGCCCCTGCCGCCCCATCTGCGTGTCGTACACAGGTCGCGAGCGACGTTTATTGCCCCGCCACGAGTATATTACGCCCGGCGGCCGAGATTTATGAACGGCGTTGCGCGTGCGATCCACTTTCACAATGGCTCGACTAAAAAGGGAAAAACACAAAATAACCCCCCGAATTATATTCACACAGGCGACCGTCAAGCACATGCAAACGGCAACGCGAATTGCCGCGTGTGTATACACACAGAAAAAATCAATGACCCACAAGTGAAGTGTACACACGAAACGACGGAGCGTCGGAGGCAGCGGTACACAGCAGCAGCAGCCAGCAGCGGTGGAGGCAGCAGGTGCGGCGCGGGCGGCGAGAAAACGCGCCGGCACAGCACAGCAGCCGTGCGCCGGCAACCAGAGAGAGCAACATGAGCACGAACGAGGGCGCGCGCTATGCGGAAAGGGTGACGCGTGTGTAACAGAGACGAGGCGAACGCAAGGGAGAGGGCGGGGTGGTCATATAGCCCGCGCGCACCCGCTGCCGAATGCCGGAAGGACCGATAGAGACGGGCGGATGCGGAGCTATGCGCGCTGCAGGCGAACGAAATGTACGCACCGTGGCGAAAAAGGGGGCTAGGAAACCCCCCATCGTCCGCATCATGTGTCCACGTCCACGTTCGCGCAATGCACCACGACGCGCAAATGATAAATATGCATGGGACGCGATATCGCAACATCATAAAAAAACACAAAAAGGATGCGAGCAATATATACGTCGCAAAATTTGATTTATTGCGAAAATATTGCCGCTGCAAAGCCCACAAAGCGAATTACAAACGACTAAAACTGACGTGATTGGAGGTTATGATCACCTTTTCTTGTGCTATGGCTATGCGAACGAAGTATTGACGTGTTGCCCCCGACATGGCTTTACTGCTCGGCTTTAAGGAATAGGTAACAGAAATGTAAATACGCCAATTTTACAATCTTTACAGAGAACAACACCTCAGAAGATGAGGATATATCGGTGATCCCCCGGCAGGGTGGGGATTTCTCATTATTCTGCCACGCTGAAAACTTTGCATTTCAAGCTCGGGATCAAGCTCAATTTTGAGATAATACAAGAATTCTATCAGGACACGACATCACCACCCGGTGCGCCTTTGCGTCTGTGCGTCTGTCTGCGTGTGTAGTTGATCAGGGGGCACGAAAGGATGAAAGGAAGAAGGAGGAGTGTGCAAAAGTGGCATTTGAAAATCGATTTCGAGTGTCCGTGCCGCCGTGCCTGCCTGCCTCCTGCCTGTGAGTCCGTGTGGCGTTTCGCCCGTCGACACTAATTCCGCAACTTGCAAGATCTTATGCCACCCCCAATTCTCTTTCACCGCATCGTGATCAATGTTAATCGCCCCAGAAGGATGTGTGATTGCTACATTGGTGCATTGCTACTGGGAAAATGTGTGTAGATGTGTTGTGGCAAGGTGATGTAGATGCTGCATTGTGTACCTCATTGATCCACACCAGTATCAGGACGATTTCGATCCCTGGTTCATTGATCCTTGCGCATCATCCCGCATCTCAATTCCAATGTTTAGTGTTTTTGATGATTTACATTACTAAGAGATATTTTTGTGCTGCAGAGTGTGTTTAGTGTAGTGTCGAAGGGGGCGGTTTCTTGTTGTGTTCGGTATAGGTCTGATGCACCAGCAGCAGCCAGAAGAATCGTCTTCAGAGAAAAACGTCTCGCTGGTGTGTTGTGTGCGTGTGCTTGTGTGAGGTGCAGGTTTTTGGTTAGTGCGTTGGTTGGAGGTGCGTTAAGTTTACCTGGCGCCTTCAGGGGGCCGTGGGTCCTGCCTCGGCTTGAGGACAGGGGTCAGCCCCCATTTCTCCACTAACTCGAAGCGGGAAATGTTGGCAGATCACGAGAGGGGAGCCGCACCTCCCCCCTCGGGCCCCATGCTGGACAACACAGGGGCTGCTGCTCTCGCTACACACACTCACACGTCCACGGTCACACTCAGACTGCGCGCCCGGCCGATTTCCCGCTCGCGCACTCTCTTCGGCTGCTCAGGCCGCTCGTCGACCGCCGTGCTGGCGCGCGCTGTGTGCTGGCCTGAAGCAGCGTCGCACGCCTCGACGCCGTATCGTGTGCGGCGGCGGGGCGCTGGTGGCGCGCTCTGCCCGCCTGCCGCCGCAATCAGGCTGCGGCACAGCAGCGCACGCACGCGCCGCCGCTGGGACGAGACGCGCGAGACGTGGCGGCGTCGCGCGAAAATCCGACGCGCCGAAGGACTCGCCACACCGTTTCGGATTATTCCGCGGGTTAGGTTGGCAGCAACCATGAGCGTGCGGCAGTGGCCGTGTGGTGTAGTGGTGGGGGCGGAAAACGCGGCGGCGGCAAAGCGCGCGAGATCATTGATCAGAAGAGGAGAGACGCGCTGCAGGAGCGATCAATAGTGGGACCCCCGCACTGCTACAGCTGATCGCGGGCTGACAACCGCATCAGAGATGCGGAGAACGCTCAGATAGATGTTACGACACTCTCACCTCCTCCACCTCCGCCTCAGACAGCCCTAACGCCTCACCCAACCCCCTCGGAGCGACTCCCGAATGCAAACCCGCAGCGCGCTTGCCTGCTACAGGGCGTTCGCGTCGATGCTACCATTAGACGCATTACGGCACCGGCAAGCATGTTCTTGCATAAGTTCCAAGGAAGCGTTTCCGAGCGGAAGCTCACATTATCGGATGTGCGCGCCCGTGCCGCTGCGAGCGAATCGGGAAATTGCATCGCACGTGCCATTGTCGCACGCCCCTCTTGTACGCATTACGCCACGCGGAGGACGCCCCGGTCGCATATAATATTCACACATGACAAACATTTTCTCCCGGCTTGTCGCAGCCGCAACATTTATGCCGCGCAAACAGATATTCATCTGCAAGACATGTACCAAATTAATACCGCCAAGCAAAGATTCTATTGTAATCGAAATCTTTTGCATTAATCCGCGAGAAACTAAAATATTGATTATCATAATTCAGGAAATTGTAAAACATATCAACGTTTCAAACTAAAAATTTCGCAAACAAATAAATTATGTTCCAGTATTTTTCCCAAAGAAACAATATTCAAACGCATCAAATTACAGGTCGTTACACACCGATCAGTATCAGTGTTTTTTTTAGTTCAACTAACGTAACATAGATGTACTTTCCATCTTTTTTTAAACTCAAATGCAGCTAAATCAAATCAGCCTTGATTTGTGTTTACCATAACCTTTAAAATTTTGTGTACTTTAAAATCTTTCAAATGAAAAGTGTGTGAGTAGTGTAGTATAACAGTTTTATATGCTTAGTTTTTTAAAGATTTACTTCCTAATAACGATTATTTATTATTTACTTGAGGATATGGTTACCTGTCCTCTTGCTGTGTTTTCCGATTGCGGAATCGCTCCTCGTTCAAGCCGTAGATTCCGGCGCTGAGTGCCATCTGAGCTGCGAATGGTCCCCCCCGAGGGGGGAGAGATCATCGCAAGCTTGGCTGTGGCGCACGTCACTTGTACATCTCACCGGAAAACCCACACAATTCACTATGCTATAGCTATTCCTCTTCGATAAACAGGACGTGAAACTTTTTGTTTAAAAACAAACAAAACACTCGTCGCACTATAATCTCCGTGTAAATCCTCCTCGGTAAGTATCGATACCAATTGCAAATTGCGCGTACTATCAGTTCCAAATCTGTTGCATCGCTTCCGTTACCGAACAATGCACGTCGTCGATCAACTGTTGCTGCTCCTGCTGCTGACAGATGATCATCGTAGTCATCATGAATAACGCCGCGGCCGGTCTTCGCCTACGAGGACAACAACAATGTGCGGCGACGTGCAAGAACCACCCATCGACGACTGAAACATTGTTCACACTAGGTGATGTCGTGTACAGCCCTCCTATACAATAGCCCCGCAAATACAACAACGTTCAGGACATTATAGCCTTGTGTAGCCTATAGTTGTACTGATCGAAATGTTGCGACTTTTGTATCATATTGCGGCGTTTCGGTGGAGGCGTTCACGCTGTTTGTTGTTGCTATTACTGTTTTTACTATTAGCCCGGATTGGTGAGTACGCAAAACGACACAAGTTTTATGAACTTTTCTCTTAACCCCTTCCCTTTTTTACTTATAATTATACCTTGTGTATTAGTAATATTTATTTTATTTTTCAGCGTGAAAGGTGACTAATAACTAACATGACAAATCATTCGGCGACACGCAATTATTACTAATAGAGGCGTTTCTAGGATTTGTTTGTGGGTGGGAAGTTGTTATTGAGGTTAGGAGATGGGCTAATATGAATTTCTAAAAAGTCTGTCCGGTTGGGTACGCAATTGCATAGCGCACGCCCGCGTTGCAGACAAATAACAAACGAGCTTATAATGAACGGCGCGCTCGGCCCGACAGTTTACTGCATGGTAATAACAACGCTCTTTCGTTGTTTGTTGGCTGGTGTGTGTGCGGGGGAGGGCGAATGCCGAATGTCACCTGAATGACTGCGGCATATGCCAACTTTTGCGGTCATCACGCGATGCCACTATTTCGCACAGCGCGGCGAACGTCGCGGAAGAACGGAATGAAAGAAAACAATTCATCAAGGAAACTTTACTACTTCCCCGATTTAAGTATTTAAATAGAAACCGTGCTAAAAAATGAAACGATTCAACGAAAATATTTGCAGAAAATAAACAATTAGTTCTTGAGTTATTCGTTCATAAAAGTTTATGTGTGTAAATTGTTTTTTTTAACGGAAATTACCTTTTTTTGAAAGTCGACAATTTTCTATTTGTTGTTATCTATATGAATGACTATACAAGAACTAAAAGCTCGTAGAATTATATACTTTTTTAATGAAATCACATTATTTATAAAATAGCTATGAAGCTAAGCAATTTTCTTTGTAGTTATTTTTACAACTGGATTTGGACTTCGCAAATACGAAAAGAAAGAAAATATTATAGGTTCACATGAAAGATCGTGATTTATTTACCATCAACACTCAGTTAGGTAAGGACTTGACGGGTAACAATGGCGAGCATGCGCTGCACTACAAAAAGATTCTGATTGGTTACCGGTTAAGTTCTGTGCGCCTGCGTCGTTCTAACAAAACCTGCTTGCTTGTAACGTAACGTGACTTACACGCGCTTCACTAAGGACGTGCCTACTAACCGGTTCTAAAAAAATCCTTGGCATTTGGCTAATTTTGCCAGAGACGTCCTATCATTACTAAGCTTCAGTATGCACACAATTTTAAATTAAATTTCTTATTAACGTTATTGTTATTAATCAGCATTTCTTGCTTAAAACAACAGTTTCAACTTATAATTAACATAAATATACACCTAGGAAGCAAACGATGACAAGATTCTATAGAATTTGATGACACTCACTCAAAATACTACGAAATAATAGTCATCAGAACCCTTCTACGAAAATTTCCACGAATAAAACTAATTGGGTACCCATCCTCCTAGTTCCCATTCCAACGAATGACTCAAGTCTCACTAGTCTCATGTATCAAAGCTTCAAATACCCTACATTTACACAAAATTAGCAATTAACGTCGAATAAATTTCTTTTCACCAGAAACGACTACAAATAAATTGGAACTTAATTCCATGTTTCAACCTAATAACTCAATGAACCACCCCCAAACTATTCGGCATACAATCACCTCCTCCAGCACGTTTTCAAAAGGCGGAAAACGGAAGTAAACGTTCCGCGGCGTACGTACCCGATTGAAAATTGTGCGGCGCACGTATCACGTGCGTGGTGCGTTATAACTAGCACACATTAAAACATCAATAATGCACCAGATGGCAGCACGATGAAAGTTCCAGGAATAGACCATCACCGTCGTGTGCTTGCGCGCGATGATGTTTTCCGTTTTCCGCTTTTCAGCCAGCAAGCGAAGC
>JARJDS010041783.1:931821-948107 GCA_030264155.1 Atheta pasadenae | reverse complement strand
ATGTTCACTTTCCAAACTAACCTCACCAACGAAATAACACGATTATCACAATCGGTTATCTACGCTTATATTTTGAATTGAGTTCAACTGGGTTTTACAAAAATTCTGTCAAATACTGTCAAATTTCGTTGTGTCAAAATAATAATCTTTCATTATGATTTCAAAATTTTTAAAATAATGCGAATTCGCACGTTTTGAGCAATGTGAAAACAAACTAATATTCACCCCTCAAAATTAACCGTTCGTGTGCGCATTGTAACTGAACAAAATGACAATTTTGAGTATTTATGGTCGAACCGCATGGAGGTTATGTACACGGAATTTAAATTTAGTAAAAATAGTAAATTCAGCTCCACAAACAAACACGATTTTTACACTTGCAGTACATAAAAATAATCGTAAAAATGTTATATTGGGACAGTACAACGTCACAGGATTTGCCAGACAGAGCAGAGAGTTTTCTTTACAATCTACAATTGAATCAATTGCTGCAACTCAGACAGGTGTATTTCGTGCAATCTCAGAAAGTGCTCCTGTGGAATGTGTTCAGGGACTTCTTGTTGGCATTCATTCAGTAACAGGCCTACCATGGTGGGCAACCATTATGTGTACAACAATCATGTTAAGGTCTATCATCACAGTACCTCTTGCTGTATATCAACAATATATTATGGCAAAGGTTGAGAATTTAAACATGGAAATGCCTAATATTGTTAAAGAAATTAATAAAGAAATGTCAGTTGCAATTCGATTATATAAGTGGGATGAGAATACAGCTAAATTTGAGTTTAAAAAAGCTGTAAGTTTGTATTTATATCATTGATTATAAAAGTAATGTACAAAATTAAAGTGTTAATTTATATTTTTCAGGTTAAAAAACAATGGAACAATTTGATTGTAAGAGATAATTGTCATCCAGTTAAGGCCACTCTGTTAATGTGGTTTCAAATCCCAATGTGGATTTCATTTTCTGTGAGTTTGCGAAACTTAGTGTATGAGTTACCAAATTTGGATTTTGATGCCAAGGTGACATTGAGAGAATTAACAATGGGTGGTTTTGGTTGGATTCCAAATCTTGTTGAAGTTGATAGTTCTTGGATATTACCTATTACATTAGGAATAATTAATTTGGCAATTATTGAGGTATGAAAGAACTAATTACAAAAATATTCCATGAAAAATCTGCCAAAATATTTCATTATTGCTCATGAAAACGTGTTCATTTGTTTTTAGTTACAAGTTTTGTCAAAAGTCAACCCTCCTAGTCGTGTTCAGCGTTATATGACGAATTTTTTTAGAGGTTTAAGTGTTTTAATGATTCCCATTGCAGCATCAGTACCTTCAGTAAGTATTGTACAAATTTTCTTAGTTATTTAATTAAAACAATATTTGTAGTGTTTAGCATTGTATTGGACCACATCATCGGCCTATGGTCTTATACAAAATTTAGTTTTGATGTCGCCGAAAATAAAACGGAAATGTAAGATACCAAAGGCACCGTCTCAGTTGGATAATCCTTATTCACACGTTTATGGGGGTCTTAAACAAAAATTACGGTAAACAAAACAAACATAGCAAGTTTAGGTAATAAAGTTGTTTTTCACAAATCTGTAGTTTTATTATAGGCAACCGAACAATCAAAAAATCGTTTTATCAATTAAATTTTTTTGAATATCAAATTTAAAATAAGGCTCTATACATCTGTTGATATTTACAAACAATACAAAATGGCTTTAATTAATGTCTTTTGTTTAGAGAAATCTGGAGAAATCTTTGTAACCAGTTTTTGTACTGTTATTTGAGTTGCCTACCTTTATTTTTTAACAATTGTTGAAAAGTATTCAAAGATTCTGAAACTTTTGAGTTAAACTTATTATTCAAGATGTAAATAATTTATTTGTTTATTAACAAATCAAAGATATTATAAATTCACTTGGGGAAATACTGGTTTTTAAATATATGTATTATAAATCCTCGAAAGTTTCCGATACAACACGAAGTTCCATTCGGTTCAATGTTGACAGTGTTGACAGCCGACACGAGCCGACAATTCCGTGATAAGCCGAATTGGGCCGAATGGGTCGTGCGGGGCTGACAGCCAGCGGAGCGTATTTGGCGTATTTTCATCAACTGTCGTCTCTGCGCCTCCGTGTTTTTAGTGACTACGTTGTCTAGGTCTACGTGTTGTCGCACGAATTCCTTACCATCATCGAGCATTGCATCTTATGGCCAGCGGCCGGCGTGATTAAACCAACCGCACGTCCGACACCTTCAATCAGTGCGAGATGTATCTACTGCGTGCGTTCGTCGGAGTGATCGCCCTGCTCGGCGCTTTCGCCGACGAGCACGACCACATAGTACGTATGCATTTCTATTAATTTTTCTACAAAACGAAAAGTTTGCACGAAATATTTGCATGTATAAGCACGAACATATCAGTTTGAAACCATATGTTTTTATGGTTTAAAGTAACACTCTATCTAATATTGTGTTTTATGTTTCAGTATAATGATAAAGATGAAGTTGTACTGTGGATGAACACAGTTGGCCCTTATCATAATAGGCAAGAGACTTATGCTTATTTCTCATTGCCATTCTGTGCTGGAGACAAGACTGCTATTAGTCATTATCATGAAACTATGAGTGAAGCTTTACAGGGAGTTGAGTTGGAATTCAGTGGAATTGAAATTGAATTCAAAGGTAATTACAGCATTTTTCTTTCTTATCAGTGTACCTGTATGGTCTTGTTATTATTCAATTTGTATTGCTTTTAAAGTAGGTTTATGTTTTCACACAATTGACTTATTTCTTATATGTAACAAAGTAGGTTGTGATACATAGTTTTAATTTGAAAAATTTCCACAAAAAGGTTATGTTGTTTTATAAAATATCATAAATTTATAGGTTATATGTATTAAAAAATACTTATTTTTTTATTGTAAATTTTCCATTGAGGGCTTTAGGGAAGAAAACAACAGATTTTCTTTAATTAATATTTAAATATTGTAATTATCTATATAAATATTTGTACAATTTATCTTGTTCATGTTAAACATTCTGATAAGCGTTTGCGTATGTTTTGCCGTTTAAACGTTAGTTAATGTTAATTTGTTTTGTTTTATATGAATATTTTTAGTTTTATGTAAATTTGACTCCAATTTCCCTTAGCAGGTGATATATAATGGTTTTTATTTTGTTGTAGTGAATGCTAAGAGCGGAATTTACTGTGGTACTCAATTAGATGCAGAAAAATACAAAGCCTTCGTCTATGCGGTGAAGAATCACTACTGGTACCAAATGTACATTGATGATTTACCAATCTGGGGCATAGTCGGTGAAGTCACAGACTCGAATTACTACATTTGGACGCACAAAAAATTCGAAATCGGCTACAATGGCAAACAAATCGTCGATGTCAATATCACCTCCGAAGAAAAAGTTCTTCTCACACCAGACACCAAACTTACATTCACTTATGAAGTAATCTGGAAGCAGAACAACAACATCAAATTTGAAGACAGATTCGACAAATACCTAGATCCTTCATTCTTCCAACACAGAATTCATTGGTTCAGCATCTTTAACAGTTTCATGATGGTTATATTCCTAGTAGGTTTAGTATCTATGATTCTAATGAGAACATTACGCAAAGATTACGCGAGATATTCAAAGGACGACGACGTGGATGATATGGAGCGCGATTTAGGTGACGAATATGGTTGGAAACAAGTTCACGGAGATGTATTTAGGCCAGCATCACATTCGTTATTATTCAGCGCGTTGATAGGTTCCGGTCATCAGTTGACTACAGTTGTATTCAGCGTTATTACCTTTGCGATTATGGGCGAACTCTATACTGAACGAGGAAGTTTGTTATCCACGTCCATATTTGTTTACGCAGTAACATCTCCCGTAAATGGTTATTTCGGCGGATCGTTATACGCTAGAATGGGAGGCAAATTATGGATCCGGCAAATGTTAGTGTCTGCTTTCTTAATGCCTGCGTTAGTGTGCGGCACAGCGTTTTTGATCAACTTCATTGCGATTTATTACCACGCATCGAGAGCAATTCCCTTCGGTACAATGGTAGCGGTAACTTGCATTTGTTTGTTTGTTATTCTCCCATTAACCTTGGTGGGTACCGTCCTGGGTCGTAATCTAGCTGGCCAGCCTGATCATCCATGTCGTGTCAACGCCGTGCCACGTCCCATACCAGAAAAGAAATGGTTTATGGAACCTGGCGTTATTATAATGCTCGGCGGCGTGTTGCCCTTCGCGTCAATCTTTATAGAAATGTATTTCATCTTCACGTCTTTCTGGGCGTATAAGATTTATTATGTTTATGGATTCATGCTGTTGGTTTATATAATTTTGTTGATTGTTGTCGTGTGTGTGACGATAGTCTGCGCGTACTTTTTACTAAACGCTGAAGATTATCGCTGGCAATGGACGTCGTTCCTCTGCGCGGCATCTACAGCGCTCTATGTCTACTTTTACGCAGTATATTACTTCTTCTTCAAGACTAAGATGTACGGTCTGTTCCAGACCGCGTTTTATTTCGGATACATGGCTTTGTTCAGCGCCGGCATGGCGGTGATGTGCGGCACTGTAGGTTATGCGGGCACGTCATTATTCGTGCGGAAGATTTATTCGACGGTGAAGATTGATTAAGCGTTAAATCGAAAGCGTTGAATCGAAAGTCATGGTGAAAATCACAAACGTGTGTAAATAATTTATTACGGTGCGACAGTTTTGCGTGCATTAAATAAAGTTAAAACAAAAGCCATAATTTTCAATTAAACGCAAAAAAATGGCGATTCAAAGATTCAGCCACAAACATTAACTTAATATGTCCTGACGTGAGAACTAATTAATGAATTAGTTTATACTATTGTAAATACGAATTAGAGTTTGATAATTTTAATCTTTTTGTAAATGTGAATGTAACTTCATTTGCGAGTATTCAAATGTTTCTGGTTTTACTTCTAGAAGAAAAATTATAACAAAACAAACACAAAACATTAGTTGGTGAATATTTATCGAAACGGACACGTTGGTAGGTTACACTTTTGTTTTTTTTTGATTAATTCTAAAATGTTGAGACGGTTTACTCACTATTTGAGAATTAACAGTCCAAATATATTAAGAGTTAAGTGATTTGTTCCGGACACACACTTGGGACGATATTGTTTTTCTACTTTTTGCAATTTTTGCAAATTGACAAAAATGTCGTCACTTCTTAGTATTAACACATAACTGTGCAACGTTAGGTGAATTTTACAATGTTGTGCATTGTCAAAAAACTGATGATGTTTGTGTCACACCATTTATGAAGAAGATTGGGAGTGAGAACTTTCATAGGTATTAAAAAATTATTTAAAATATGATGAAAAACATTTCCAAAGTATGATGAACATTGTGAATGTGCTATAATAATATAAAATCTTGTAAGATATTTATCATTTTTTTTTGTTTAACATGTTTTAACCTTTAAATCTAAATATTGCGTGTTTTAAAACTTAACCTAACATAACCTTACATTTTGGTAACTTTGTATCACTTTGTATAAAAAATCATAATCCATAAAAATTAATCCTATCACAATTTATAGATAAAAGTATCAAGATTCATAGCTTCAAGTTGTTTATCGATCCAATCAATAAACATGGCGACGTTCACGTAAACGCCGGGTGTGTTTCGTAGTCCACATGTTAATCCCCAGGAAACAATACCAACTTGTTCGAAATGTTCGCCAGAGTCATCCACAGGACATACTAATGGACTTCCCCCATCTCCTTTACATGTATCTTTATTATGTTTACCTCCTGCGCACATAAAACTCGGATGTAGTTGGAAATGTTGACCCAGGCGTGCTGTGCGTAAACTATGCAAACATTGTTTTTGTGGTACCACCGGAAGTGACACTTTTTTAAGTGTGGTTTGGTAGGCGCCATTTTGATATGAATTTTTACCCCAACCGCTTGCTATGCACGGTTTGTCTATGTTAAGTTGCGATCCTTTGGGTGCTTGAGGTGGTAGGCATACAACCCCGATGTTTTCGGTTAGTTTGAATTCTTGGTTCATGATGAGAAGTGCAATGTCATTGCTTAACGAGGGTGCATGATAATGAGGGTGAATTATTATCTGTTACACATGAAAAATAAGAATAAACTTAATTTTAGGTTATGTTTGACATTTAGTTGCGTAGCTTACTTTTTGGGTTAATCGATCTTGATGTGGCAAAGGTTCCTGTTGGTTCGCCCAATCAAATTCACCGGCACGTACTTTAAATACACCCCCATGTGCCACGCAATGAGCAGCTGTAATGGCTACCTTTGGATGAATCAAAGAAGCACCGCATTTGTACGCACGGTTCTGTAACAAGCCTAACATCCAAGGAAATTCACCGAAATTAGCAACATTAGAAGCTACGTTATCGCCCAATATCCTATATGCTAATGTATCACCAATTAATGATGAATTACTAATACTTCCTAATTTACCACATTGAACTTGACAACAAACATCAAAGTCACCTGTGCATTCTTCATTATCGTCTTCTTGTGTATCATCATCATATACTCTTGTATTTCATATACAAATAAAACAAATCATAATTAATACCAAATAATAATTTAACAAAAATAAATTAATTAATTACCTTATATCCATAATATCAGCACCGTCATCAACTAAACCAACAAAATCTTCTTTACACTGCCAATATGGTACACAAAAACAATTCTTGTTAGTTTGCACGGTGGTTTCAGCCACCATCGACGTTTGTAAATACAAACTATAGGGATTGTAATTGCTCACTTGCGATAAATTACATTTAATTACAGTTAACAAAACTAACAACACAAAACTTGGACGTAACATTATGAATGTCTTGATGTCACGTTTTCTGCATTAAAACCACAGCCAACTGCATTCAACACTTGCAAAACAACAAAAACAAATGACATTCAATGAACGACGAGTAATCAGTTGCAGATAACATTTGTTTCTTTCATTGTCACAGCCCACTTTGGTTTACTGATTTATTTTGTTTATCCTGGAATGGTACGATTGGTACGAAATAAAAATTGAGCATCAAAACACCAAAATGTCTAGCTTAATGAATGCATATCGATTTCAACAAATTTGTACCAAACAAATGCAGACAACTAGCACAAAACCTTTGCGCTCCACATAAATAGTGCCAAGACACGCTAACCAGTGTTAGTTCTTAGCTAACTTTTCAACTATTCACATCTAATGGTACCTGACATTGTTGTACTTGGTACAACAATACAATTTAAATTTTTAACCTATAAATTTTAACAAAATGGACGAAAAAACAGTAGACACGATTTTTGCTGGTAGTCTAGCCAAACTACCACCGGTCAGTTCAAAAATTGTAAGAATATTCACAAGTTCAACATTTACAGGTAATTAAAATTAATTATTTTTGATTTAATTAATGAACACTTTAATTTATTATTTTATGCACATTATTAACTCAAAAATTAAGTTTTTTGTTTTATTAATTCAGTCTTGTACTTAAGGCAGAATTATTTTGTTTCTTTTATTAAATTTTATTAAAATTTTAATTTAAAAATGCAATTTTTATCTTTATAACTATATGCAACCGAATATACATGGTATAACCTCAAAATGTTGTATATTTAATGTGATAATTTGTTATCATTTAATTTTGTGTTTTCTTTTCTGATTTAAAGATACAACAATGGAAAGAAATACATTAATGGCTAAATGTTACCCAAGAATTAAAGATTACTGCAGAGAAAAGCACGGTTTGGAGTTCCAGGTGAGTTTTATTACCTAAGTTACAAAAAAACTTTAATTGCATTCAGTGTTGAATAAGCTTTCAAGTACACTATTTTCTTGTTATCATCGTTATCAATGTTAACAGTTAATTATGAACACGAAAAGTTTCAAAACTTAGTTGTAGCTTTGCATAAATCGATTGTGCTGGTATTTGGCGAATTGTGGGTCACACCCGATGCCTGACACAAGATGGTACCGATGCGTCATAGTTACCAGTCGATCTACCCCAATCTACCTTATGATAAAGCTTTATGATTAAACTTTATGTTATCACAATCCGACATGTGCGTGTTCATAACTAAGTTTCCTAAAAGATTCTAATACTGAATGTATCCACTAAATTTAGACAATTTCTTTAATTACGTCAATAATTGACGTAAAGCCAAAAAAAAACGTTTATAAAGATATTAACTTGTTAAACTGATTCACTAATGATAATATAAATTGTTTTGGAAAATTCTGCAGTTATGCTTTTGTTTAAAAATATTCGATTATCTAAATATTGTGTTGTAGTTTATGATAGGCAACCCAAATTGATTGTTTGTTATCGCAATAGTCTGCATCACCTTATTGAACGTGTTTTGTTTTATTATTATGTTAGTTATGTATTGCCACATTCAGTGTACCTTTGTTATCGTATGACATTGAGTTTAGTTCTTGTTCAATTCATCCCTATTCGCAATAAATATTGAAGGTCACATACATTCACGCAGGTCGTGGACATGCGATGGGGTGTACGAGATGAAGCAACAGATGATCACATGACTACGGAATTGTGTATGAGGGAAATACAAAACTGTCAACGCTTATCAATGGGTCCGAATTTTGTAGTAAGTGTTGTTTTTAAATTTAACAAATAAAATAAAAGAAAACGACACATAAACAATAAATATTACCTTTATGTAATTGTTTTTTTGTACACAGGTATTTTTAGGACAAAAATATGGCTACCGTCCTATTCCTACATATATCCTAACCTCAGAATTAATGTTAATTCGTGAAGATTTAATTGCAACTGGTAATGATGCATCTTTAATTGACACTTGGTATAAAAAAGACGCTAACGCTGTACCGCCAGTGTCAATTCTTCAACCAATATCTTCAATATTAATAAACTTTAACAATAAACGGATCCCTAAACTTCAAGCTGAAGATCAAGCCATTTGGTGGGGCACTCTAGAAAAATTTCAAAAATTGTTCCGGAAAGCATCTAGTTCACTCTATGAACAAGGAAAAATGACATTTGACGAAATGCATAATTATTATATGTCTGTAACAGAACGAGAAGTTATTAATGGTGTGCTTAATGTGAAAAACACTAAAAATCATTGTTTAGGTTATGTTAGATATATTAACAATATTAACCTGCAAAACTTAAAGAAAGCTTCGTTGTTTGTTGATATTATAAATAGGAGTTTGGATTTGGAGTCTTCAAAGTTATTGAGTAATTTACGCGATGAAAGACTACCGAATAAAATTGAAACTTCTAATTTTGAAAAGTATACAGTTGAGTGGATTGGTCGTGAAGGATTGGATACTGAAACACATGGAGAATATTTAAAGAATTTTATTACGCATTTTTACAAGAATATTGTGAAGTTGGTGGATAGAGCTATGAGGAAAGAAGATTCCAGTCCACAGGGACAGATTGTTACGGAGATTTTGCAGCATTTGCATGCTTGTAATAATTCTGTTAAGGTGTTTTACGGAAGGGATGAAGATCTTGAGAGGATACATGAGTATATGATTGGGGATGACGATAAACCGTTTGTCTTGTACGGGGAGGGTGGATGTGGTAAAACTTCGTTGTTATCAAAGAGTGCTGCGATGTCTACGAAAAATGGTTGGTTTCCAGATTCTAAACCTTTGAGTTTGATTCGGTATTTGGGTACTACGCCAGATTCTAGTGCGCTGACGCCTACTTTGATTTCTATTTGTCAACAAGTAAGTCTTAAGAGTTGTTTAAATGTTTAAAAACTACTAGACTTGTTTTTACAGATTTCCTACAATTTTATGATACCATTCGAAACAATACCTGATGATTTGGTACCTTTAACAGCACATTTCAAACAAATGCTAACAATGGCAACTAAAGAACAACCAATGTTTTTCTTCTTAGATTCTGTTGATCAATTAACGGGTACTACAACTGGTAATAACGTGTCATGGTTGCCTACAAGACTTCCACCACATTGTAAAGTAAGAAAACAAATATTTACTTATATTACCTCTCTAAACACTTATTATATTATTAAATATTAACCTTTTTATTATAAGATAATCGTAACATGTGCAAACGAAGAATCCAACCCAGAAATCTCAAAAGAATACCACATTCTTTGTAAAATGATTGAAGGCGACACAAACTTCTTAAATGTATTACCTCTTGGCGAAGATCTAGCAATGCGAGTCATGAAAATGTGGATGCAAACAGCATGTCGTGATTTATCAAACTATCAATGGCGTTTAGTATCGAATGCCATTGAAAAATGTTCGTTACCAATATTTATAAAACTAGTCTTCGCTGAGGTTTGTCGTTGGAGGAGTTACACAAAACCACAAGACACACATCTTGCATCAACTGTAATGGACTCCATTATGATGCTATTCGAACGAATCGAAAAACAACATGGCCGCCTATTGGTTTTCCACGCTTTGGCTTACATAACCGCAGCTAAAAGTGGATTATCCGAATCAGAACTTGAAGATTTAATTTCTTTAGACGACAAAGTATTAGATGATGTTTACCAGTACCATATGCCTCCTGTGAGGCGTATTCCGCCCTTATTGTGGACAAGAATCCGAAATGATTTACCTAACTATTTATCTGAACGTGAAGCAGATGGCGTTAGTGTTATGAACTGGTATCACAGACAATTTCGTGACACGGCTAAAGAACGATATTTTAAGAACCAAAATCTAGCTTTGTACTTTCACTCAATGATTGCGGATTACTACATTGGTATTTGGGGTGGGGGTAATCCTAAACCGTTTAAGTATACTGAAATACAAAGACATAGATTTGGTTTAGCTGATAAAGAAGGAATTGCTGATAGGAAAGTGCCACTTCAACCTTTAGTTTTTGTTGGTAAGGACGGAAGTGTTACTAGGTATAACCTACGTAAGGTAAGTTTAATATAGGCAACACATTGTACATTATAACCTCAATAATTATATTTTTTTAGTTTGGTGAATTACCGTTTCATCTAATACGTTCCAAACGTTTTAAAGATTTATACGAAAATGTATTATTTAATTACGAATGGTTACATCGTAAACTATGTAGTTGTCCTTTACAAGCCATACTTGCTGATTACGAAGATGCCACAGCGCACCTTGATGGCAAATCGCAACAACGTGAATTGCTTCTAGTTGCTGATGCTCTACGTCTAGGTGGCGCTGTCCTTGGTCAATATCCTGATATGTTAGCCCCTCAACTAGTCGGTAGACTGTTGCCAGAAGTTGGCACGAATCCAAACATTAAAATGTTGTTAAATGATTGTGACTTTAAAGGTCCCCAACAATGTGCTTTAATGCCCTTGTATCATTGTTCACACACACCTGGTGGGCCTTTAAAGTACTCCTTGGAAGGACATCAGTTTGCTGTGTTTTCCATTTGTTTGACTTCCGATTACCGCTTTGTGGTGTCTATTTCAAATCGATTTATCACTTGGGATTTGTCTACAAGTGACTTGACACGAGATGTCAACCCTAACATCGAAGGTATTTTGCAGGAATTAGTTTTAAGTCCTGATAACAAATGGGCGTCTGCTTATACTAATAATCATCAGACTGTTTTGTTGAATATGTTAACTAGTGAGTTTGTATTGATTAAGAATCCACTGAAAAAAGACGAAGATGAGTCTGAGGGTGAGGTGGAAAATGGTGGTAAAGAAATGAAAGATAAGGAGAAGACTGAGAAGGGTAAGAGTGAAGAATCTGAGAAAGAAGCGCCACCTGTTGTCGGTGTGTTTTTACTGAATCATAACTTGTTTATTTACGGACAAAAAACTTGGGTTATGTATGATATGAGAGGTAATGTGCTAAATACTAAGAATAGTATTTATATGGATAAAGAATGGGCGATTTTGTGTAAGTATTAACTATAGGCAACTTTCTCTACATTTTTGTTTATTTTTATTATTATTAGGCAATTTTATTCTTACTGAAAGCACTGAAAACTTTTATTAACAATCTCAAATAATTAAACTTTGTTTTAGCAATGTATTTCTTTGATACTAATAATTATCGAGTTATTTATTGGACAGATGACATTGATAATGATAAAATGTTATTGGAATATGTTTTTGATGGTGTTGAATACGAACCGTTTGAATATCACAGGTAAATCATCGTCGTATTTAATTAGTTCCGTGGTTGTAAAGGATATAGTGGCTTAATAAACCATTTAACTTTTACTATCACCCTATTTTACTTTCTTACATTTATAACCTTTTGAGGTTATAGCAGCGCTTGAAAAACTCTATTAATTTTATAGTTTATTTTCGACCCCGTAAAATGCTCTAATATCCAGAATAACATGTTTGACCATTTATTTTGAATCTTAATCTATTTTTTTAAAATTATTTTAGTGCAATTTGTTTTACGAAGAATCACAAAACAATATATACTTGCACAAACGCCGATAATTACGGAATAAGTGAATATACATTAAACCCAGCAGATAACTCATGGATAAAAGTTAAAGACCTTCCTAGGGCTGACATTGACGACACTGAAATTGTTTTACAACTTAAATTGGATAAAGATGACTTTGTTTTGTTTGGTAAGAACTAAAAACCGAACCTAAATAACCAAACTAAATATTAACGTTAATTTTTTTTTTAAATTTTAATAATTTGTAGCAACAACAAGTAATGGTTTTATGATTTGGGATATAAACCCAGAAGAAAATGAAAGAATATGCCCAGGACCTATAGTGTTATCATTACCGTATGCAACACGCAACATAACCACAAAAATGTTGCGTTCAAACTCAATTGTGTTAAGCGCACAAAAAAACTACGCAATTGCAGGTGTTAGGAAAAATCTATACGTGTGGGATGTAATAACTTGCAAATTAATGAAAGTGCTTGATGCCCATTTTGGCCGTATTGTTCAATTAGAACCTTTAACAATAGGCAACTGGAATAGCATCGTGACATCATCAATAGATCGTTCTGTAAAAGTTTGGAATATTAACAACATCTTTGAACAGGTTCACGCTATTGATAGACATGAATTACAAGTTGATTCAATTCGTTTATCTGGTGATTTGAGTCTAGCAATAACAGCAACTCGTAATTGCGTTGGAGTCTGGGACTTACGAGTTGGTAAACTTGTATCTAAATTAGCAGATAGCCCTTTAGGTGCAATAGTAACGCATGCAGAAATTACTCCCGATGGGAGATACATTATATCAGCAGAGTCTGGGAACTTAATTTATTGGTACAGGTTAACCGAACAAGTGCATTTTAAAGTCGAACAACAAGGCATAAAACAATTGACACTTTTTGATAATGGCACTAAAGTTTTGACCATTTCTAAGCAAAGTAATCCACCTGGCAGTGATGTGGTTAAAACTGATGCTACGGTTGTGGTTAGGAATGTACCAGATGGTGAGATGGATTATTCATTCACTTATCCAGTAAGGTCGATTACAGGGGTACAGTTTCGTTATGCGGTGTTCACGCCCGATAATCAGCATATTGTTATGTCTGGAGCTGAAGCCAAAACAAATCGTGATTGTGTTATTGTACATAACCTTAAAACGGGAGCATTTGTTGCTAAAATTGGGTTAAAATCAAGTGGAATTAAGGTATTTCTATAATGAGTTCATTTAATCTGGATAATGTTGATGTTAAAAACAATTTTTATACATTGATGTTAAAATGTTTATTTGATGATAACAAAATTTGTTTATAGGAAATAAACGGTTTGGTTGCAATGCCACAAAAAGCGAGTTTAGTCGGTGTTATTTCTGTTGATAAAACCGCCATTATTGATATTAAGTCTAAAAAACATATCAGGAATGTTCCTAAATGGGGCGGAATTTGTACCAAAGATGGTAAATATGGTTTATACGCTCCTGCAAGGTAAAATTGTTTAAACATTGTTTGACGTTTCTGAGAGATTTAATGATTTTGATGTAATTGTAGGGGTGGTTTGGAGTTAATTGAATTAAGAAAGGGCCAAACAGAGAAAACGTTTATACCTAAAGTTGCAGAAGGTGTGTTTTCAATTATTTGTATGTTTAATAAAACAGAAGAGTACGTTTTGTATTATCACGGTGGGAAAAAGACATTAAGAGTCTTCAGGTAAGCTTAGAAGTTACCGTAAATGGTATTAAACATTAAAACATTTTATGTTTGATATAATTCGTAAATTAAATATTAGATCTTCATACGCCGACGAGACTATATACAGTATTATTCTTTAATAATGTGTTGTTTGGGTTGCATACATTATAGTACTAATTTTGAATATTTGCGAAGATTTTCAAACAAAACCAATACTTTTTTCATTGGGAAAACATTGTTAATGTAGTTAAATTGTTGGTTTTTAATTATTACATTATTTAAGTGATTATATAGAATACTTTTTTTAAATTTTAATATATTTTAGAACCGGTGATTCCGAAATGATAGCAAATTATCGCTGTCAAGCTGAATTATCTGCTATCGAAAGTACTGATGACGGTAAAGCCTTGGTATTAGGCACTGTTGACGGTTGTGTATGCGTCCTAGCTATTTTGGATCCTGCTAAAGCAGATCGCAACGAGTATTTGGCAACGATGCCGTCACGTGACGAGCAATGGTCGAAGAAGGTCGGAAAACAAAAAGCGCAAACGCGTTTTAAAGCTATTGGTTCATTGGCCAAACTATCGACAGTGTTTGCCAATAATCCTTTACCAACCAAAAATGAAAATGACGATAAGGACAAAAGCAAAGATAAAGGCAAATCTAAGCGAGATAAGTCCAAATCAAAATCAATTGAAAATGATACAATTATTCAACAAGTTTCTCAGGATGTTGCTTAAAACTCTACAACTGTGAGTATTTTCATGTTTAACGTCGTATGTCATTGTTAAATTATTTAAATTTTAAATGTAGGCCAAAGGAATAATATATGCTTGTTGATAAATAAACAAATTACAAAAAACAGGTTTTATTTAAGAGAACAATTATATTTATGTCAAGGATTATTACTATTCCTTGTTCATAACATCTGAGATACATGTGGTAACGTTTCTCAAAGTATTGTAAGCCAATGTGTGGAATTTGGCTTCATATGCAGCGCAAGGTAAGAAAGTGGTAGGTACATTGCTGAAGTACGCAATGGCGCCGGTTGAGGTGACGGTGAGGTTGGTAACAGCAGCTCCTAGACTGGCGATGTTCTTGGTGTTTTCGTATTGTTGGCAAAGCCATTCTCCCATGTATGCTCCTTTGCATGCATCAGTATTTTGGGCAACAGCTAAAGTTGTGTAGATGGTGCCAATATTGTATGTCAATGAATTCAAAGTGCTTTGTGCTTTGTCAATAATGTCATTGATGCAAGTAGACACACCAACAACGGATTGGTTAAGAGCGGTGCTAATTGGACTGGTGGGGAAGCACTTGGAGTATTTAGGATCTGAGTGCTGTTCGTGCAATAAAGTGATTTCTTGGTTTACTTCTTCTTGACGGTTGGTCATTGAAGAGATCATTCTTGAGATGAAAGAGTTGCCCGAGTCCAATACGGTTTGAAATCCTGCGGTTACATTTTCTGTGATTACTCTCACAGCGTTTCGGGTGGAATTTAATGCAGCGTTTAAGATATTGTTGGATGTGGCTAAGAAGTTAGTAAAGCTTTTGGCTTCGATTTCGGACATTTGGTAAGGTCCTTCGTTGCTCTGGCTGTTGCTATCGCTGGAGCTATCGATGCTGCTTTGGCCATGGCTTAACGCTGCCTGTAAGGTACAATTACAATTAATTTGTTTTTATTCATTTGTTTTATTATGTATTGTTCCAAAAACTTACCAAAACGACAATGGCCAAAGTTATAAAACGTAAATTCAACATTTTGGAGTGAATTGTAATGTTAAGTTTAAAATGCTACTTAAATAAGTTTTGGTGTATGCTAATATTTGAGTTTGATTACGACAATGGAGCAAATTAGAATTGCAAAGACATCGGATAGTCCTTGTTTTATGATAAGTTTGTTTTGCAATGTAATGTGCGACACTTGTTATCACCAACTAAAAAATGTGTTGTGGTAAAAAATCATATAGGAATATTAAATTGCGCATAATTAATCCTTTAACACAAGATACGATAATCATTTTAATTTTAATTTGACTTTAGTTTTTTTAGTTTTTATGTATAAACTTAGATTGATGAGTGAACAATCACGTGATTTATAGACAAACGTAATTTTTTTAAGTGTTAACACTTTTAAGAGAGCATACATTGAAG
>JARJDS010041783.1:887134-901900 GCA_030264155.1 Atheta pasadenae | reverse complement strand
ACAATAAACCTAAATTTTGTATGATTCTATATCAGAATGGTATAAAAATACGTAGTATTTTCGCGAAATATACATTTTTTGCCAAAATGGCGCACTTATAAAGTAAAAAGTTATTAATTTGCCTGAAGAATTATTATATAATTGTTAATCAAAAATCTTACATACTTCCAAAGACAATATGCATTGGTATATTCCAATTTTCAAGTGATTCGGCTTAAACTTGTCTGAGTTATTTGTCCTGCCAACTTAAAAATGTAGTTTTGAGATAAACGCGTTTAAAGTATTAATGTTCTCTTTAATTCTATAGCGAGTCCTGGGGTAAAATTAATAATTGAACCGTTTAAATTTGTTTTTTTCAATAAATCGGATGGCATAACATTTTTATGATTCCAAAGTATTGTTTAAACAAAGATAAATTTGATTTTATGAAAATTCTCGATTGGCATAACAGGCCTAACTCTTTAAACTTAAACGATGATCATTGTCTTCATCAAATAAGAGCTATCCGATTATTGTGGGGACCTGGACGTTTAATCTCAATTGCTTCAGCCGTTTCGGAACATAAAGCGTATGTATTTAAACATAAAATACATATTGAAGATGGATTATTTTTGCTCCTTCGTACTCATTGCAGTTGAATACAAACTGCTACAAACGTTGCGTATGCTACACAACTACACGCGTTGTACACTAGCAAATGTTTGTTAGTAGGAGTGCACGACTCTAATCGAGCTTCGTCCATTTTATTTTGTGTTTTGAAAAAGATCAAGCCGTAAACTTACTTGATGTTATCAAGTAATAAATTGCAGGTTTTAAAACAACTAAAAAAAATGTTTTACAAGAAAAAAAAACAGTTTAATTAATAGAAGTTTAAATTATAATATATATTGAGCAATTAACATTGTGTTCTTCAGAAAATTTACTGCATACTCAAAATATTAATCTTTTCAAACAATCCTTTAAACCCAAAAGTGTGAAAATCGTGCTGCCCTAGATACTCCTTCCAGTTGGGAACATTTTGAAGAATATCATCATAAACTTTAGCAAATTTTTCCAAATGTTTCTGCACAAAATCTGAATCAAATCCTTCAAATTTAATATTATGCATAACTAAATCAGTACTGATCAGTTCAAACAGATCACTTGGTATTTTATCAAACAACTGCTCATCAATCACAAAAGTCTTGAAATCATCAGTTTCCTGAACATTGAACACAGCCACAACAAGTATCCATTTATTATCTGGCAGTGCATTTAAAATATTAGATACTTTCGGAATATGTTTGTAAGTCAAATCATCAAGTATTACTAAGTAAGGAACACTTTTATAAAAGTTAAGATAATCTCTATAGGCATACATATCAAAAGTATCAATGTCTATCTCAAATATTTGTTTTGGCATGAATTTCCTCTTGATCACATTGACACAGTGTGTTTTTCCAACACCTGTTGTACCCATTAATGATATCAAATGCTTTTCCATAGCATAAGAACCATTCTTAAAGCTGTACATTGATTCAGTCAAAGTGTTTACAACATGAGATTGTCCCACAAGAGAATTGGTCAGATTAGTTTTAAAGTCTTCGAGCTCTATATCACGAACATAGTTGAGTTTATCATAAATAGGAACACTTAAGACAGCAATAATAAAAATTGCTACATTAATTTTTGAAAATAGTGATTTGTTAGGTTTACTAGATTTATTCACTGAATGTTTCTTTCTTCTTGGCATTTTTGTCAATTCTGAGGGTGAAAGTTTCTTCTTTAACACTGGTGTTGAGCCTTGAAATGTAAGATCCACAAAATCTAATATGGTTGGTTTTCTTACACCATTAACAGGTGCATTACACTTTTCAGTTTTTATGATTGTAGCATTGGGAGATTCCTGTATCTCTTGTTGGTCTACATCCATAGGTGAGTCTGGCATAATTTCCAAGAAGTTTTTATTTTCATAATGTACTTGAACTGGGGTAGATGTGTGTGTTGCTATAATGCTTGGCTTAGAAAATGTAGAATCTAAAGTTTCATCTGCTGAAATTATACATGTTGGGTTATAAAAAAATTTAATAATGAATTATTGAGAAATTAGTTTACCTGTTACTGAAGCAAGTTGGTCGCAACTAAAATGTCGTGTTGGAAAACCTGAAGCGCCTATAGGTAATGGTGATAAGTTGCCATATGCTGATAAGACTGAGCAACGTTGTTGGGCCACATTCGAATTATGGTTATGCGGATAATATTGTTCTTCGATTACTATTCGACGAAATAACGGTCCGGTATTTGAAATATCCGGAGCTGAGAATGATTTGTTCCATGCCAGTTTTGATGAGTTAAAATCCATTAGTCTTGTTTTAAAATTTGTTAGTTTGTTAAAAATTTTAATAAATAAATAAAATTTAGTATGTTAGTACTGGTTATCGATGAAATGATTTTGAGTATTTGAATCTTTCGAATGACTGCCAATTTTTGAACCAGCTGATTTAGGTTAGATTTGTTCAGATTTGTTGAGTGTGTTAAGCGCATGCGTGCCATTATTTTTACAAAATAATTTGTTATTAAAGCTGTTGAAGTTGCTTTTAGTGTTTTTATTTCAAGAGATTTAAATAACATATATATATTTTATATATTTTATTCGTAACAAACGCTTTCAAACGCGTAGACGGTAATATTAATTTTTGACTGCTTGACAAAAGTAGTTGGTAGACCTGGGATTTACTTATTAAGATTTTCAAACTAAATTCACGTTTAAAGCTAGATATGTATTTAATACTTAATTAAATTGTGATTTAGTAAAACATTTCAAATTTTAAATTATTTTATACTAAAAATCACCTAAAAATATTTAATTGATGATTTTGATTGAAAGGAAACAAAAGCATTAAACATTTTAATAAATCGTTGACGTTGGCATCAGTGTCAATCAGTTCCAGAAACAAAATTTGACACAATAACATATTGAAAAAATCCAAAAAAAACGCGTAAAATTATCTTGATAAAAATTTGGAATGAATGAAAAATAACTAAGCCATTCGCCTCGTCGACGCGCAGTGACTTGCCCAGACTTGCCAGTGTTTGCAAGAGAAGAGCTCCAACAACGGCAACGGCGTAAACGCGCTTCTGACGTGTGCGCAGCGCACGGGAATTCGAGGACACTAGTATTATTATTTGTGTGCATGTGTACGACTGTGCGCGGCTTGTAATACGTTCGGGTCGCTGGTAGCGGGCTACGACGATGATCGCGTAGCGGAGAACGTGTACGGATAGTACTCAAGTGTCGTGCGCGCGAGCTAATGAAAGTTTCGATGATGGTCTTGGACCATTGTGATCCGATTTGCCCGTACACAGACAAGACTTTCTGGATAAAGGAACCGTGGATACCTGAGAAAGCTTCAAGCGTATTTGAAGCTTTCGAGGCCGCGTTCATGGAACTATGAACCTGGACTCGTTGTCTTTTACTTTGTCACAGATCAGTTATTTGGTTGCGTCGATCACGAAAAAGAACCATCGGCAGGTCGTCGCCGAGTTACAAAAGGTGAGTGATTTGCGAGTTTTTTTGGCGGCGGGCACCCGCCTCCGGGCGTTCGCGCAGCCTAATCCAACCCGCTGACAAATGCGGGCGGCCATATTGTTTCGTTTCCGACAATGCGAAAAAACCAGCGTTGCCAGTGCAGATTAACAGTTGCCCAGCCGGGCGAACGAAAGCTGCTCGCGACAACAAACAAACGCAGTCGGCAATCACGACGGTCCGCTGTGTGCTTTGTTCTCTAATTTTTGGGCATTTTTGTGTACTGTGGATGATAAAGCTGTGCATCATGTAGTTCAACGTAATATTCGCTCGCCAGTGAAAGTGAGTGCTTATTTTGCATAGGTAACGAAATTTACGTCGCAATCATTGCACCACCCAACGAAAGCATTACCTAGTTTAAGTCGGTATGAATTTTAATGGACTACCGTGCAGATTTTGATAAGCGTTTTTTTACTGTTGCGTAGGATTGGTTATGTTTTGTAATAAACATTTTGATTGTTCGGAGTTTTTGTTGTTAACTTGGCAACAATGTAAGGTTTTGAGTAGTAGTTGAACGACGGCTGCTTTGTAGCCGACACGACCGACAGCGGACTGGGTTCATTCACAAATGTCATTTATTTGTTTGTCACAAAAAATCGCAATAAAATAGTGGCAAATTAAGGTCACAAGGTGGTCGGTTATGCAGAAATTTGCAATCGTTTAATAATTCTATAAGATATTGTATTGTTGTGTTATTTCGGGATGTTTTACGTTATCAACGAAGATGGTCGGCCACCAGAGCGGAGCATCAGCAACCTTTCACAAGAACAAAGGTGTTATGATTTATGTGTTGGTAGACATATAGATTCGGAATATTTTGGAAACGCGTGATATAATTAGTCCGAGACCTGTCAAACGTTGTTAATTGTGAGGTTAGTTATTAAAAGCTTTTCTTCTTCAGTTGGTGAACCTTCATGGATTAGAAGCTGACAGACACTTGCTTCAATGTCTTTTCTACTCAGTGGACTTCAGTGAGTCAACCAGTAAAATTGCAACACCCACAATCCATAATCAGGTTTTACTTGACTATTGTTCAACCCTGCTCAACAAGCCATCACTGGTCTCGTCAATTTGTTACATTACCGACTGTACATTAATAAATCACAAGGTAATTTATAAAATTATTAACTTTCTTTGTTACTAAAGTTATCCGAATATTTCAGAGTTTAAAAGTTGGATCCCATTTTTTTCCACAATTGTGCAAGTGCCTTAGACTTTCAGCTGTTCAAGAAGTGGTCTTTGCACTTGCCCTACTCCACTCAGGCAACAAAGAGATTGTCTCGCACTGCCAGTCTCATTTGCGCAGCTGCGTGCCATCATTGGTTAAGTCTTACGTAGACACCGAAGGCAGCGGTAGCCAGCACGAGGGTGGCTTGCACGAAACTACGCCAGAAGTTCTGCATATCATCCTCTCGGCTGTATTCAAGTGCCCGCAAGAACTCGGCGTTGCCGTCGACTTACAAGCGGCGTTTATTAACGCCTTGCAACGCGACTTTCCCAAGGAGCGTGTGCCCGTTGTGTTAGCGCCATTGGTCTATCCGGAGGATAGCGAGCTCTCGCCTGAGATGTCGGGCGAGGGCCCCGGACTCGCCGGCGGCATCATGGACTGTACAATGGCGGACCTCATTAAAGAGCTTGGATATGGTTTCACCGCCTCGCATGAGGAGTGCCGCAACTACATGCTCAAACTCAATCGCAACGACATCACACCGGCGCAGATCGCCAAAATTTTGATTGTCATGTGTCGTACCGTAAATGGTCTGGATGAAGGGTTAAACATTCAAACACCCGGATCTTTCACCAAAGCCGGCGATGGTCGGTGTACTACATGGAACGCGGAGGTGTTTGTAAAAGCACTTATGGAAACGATTCAGAATTTATCATGGAGCAACGTGATGTTTGAATTAGACCAGCCTGAATTCCTTATAAGAGATCGTCAAAGCCTGAAGTTGTTGATTAATGCGTTAAGGTTAGGCCTGCAAACGACCGGATTCCGAAGCGAGGCTTTTCCCGTTGATCACTTTTATCGTCGTTGGGTGAATATTGAAGGGCAATTGAGTTTGATTCAACAAATTCTGAAAAACCCTGACGTGTTTTCGTTTTCTGATTATCCGTGCTCACTGGTACCGGTCGACGTACTCAAAACACCGCCTGAGCAAGACAGCAAGGACCTGGCCACGTGGCGCTCGATGAATTTAGTGGAAGTGTTGCTATCCATTGCGGAGTGCGGTTGTTATTCACAGGTGCAAGACCTGTTTAAGTTTCCCATTCAAAACTGCCCGGACGTGTTAATTTTAGCCTTACTTAACATCCAAGGGCCTCTAAACATGTTGCGACAAGAACTGCTTACGGTTTTGTTCCCCGTATTCTTAGGCAACCATGCAAACTCTGCCATTATTTTACATCACGCCTGGCATTCGCAGAATGGTAACATCAGACCTGCGATAATGCATGCCATGGCCGAATGGTACGCGCGTGGGGACGGCGATCAAGCTAGATTATCCAGAATTTTGGACGTCGCTCAAGATTTAAAAGCATTGTCAATGCTTTTGAATGTACAATCGATTCCGTTTATCATCGATTTGGCGTGTTTGGCTTCTCGACGTGAATATCTAAAACTTGAGAAATGGTTGCAGGATAAAATTCGGGAACATGGCGAGAACTTTATTCAAGCGTGCATCAAATTCCTGCAGAGAAGATGCCCGCAAATATTGGGTAAAAGCGACGATGCTTTAAAATCTAATATGTTGCCTTCCGAAACTTTAACAACTATTGTAATCTGTTTGCGGAACACGCAACTGGTTAATTTAAGTCAAGATTGCCACGATGCTATCACAGCCATTGCGTCTAACTACCAAATCTTGGTAACCAACCGACAACAACAGCAACAACAACAACAAGCACAACAAACTACTTTATTACGACCACATCGGGGCATGGATGGGTTTAATCCATCTAGTATTGCGGGTCCTCTATTTAACTCGACAGCAGCAGCGGAAGGAATTTCATCGATTGGCTCGTCGTTAGCGAATATGTCTTTGGCTGGCCAAACCAATTCTGCGTTTACAATACAAGGTGGTTTAGGGCCGCTTGTGCCGTCCCCAGGATCACCAAACCGCATTTTAGCTGGGCCATCTAATAGTCCATTTCAAATCATGCCGATGCAACATCAAGGCCCAGTAGGAACCGGTGCTTCTTTGGTACCTAATCTCAGTACGTTAGGACGAATGGGCGCTCCAAATTCTGCAGGTTTGCAAAAAACTGGAATGCCAGATAGTGCACTTTTCCCTGAAATTGCCCCTAATGTATCGAAAGATATCGAAGATGAAGCTAACAGTTACTTCCAAAGGATTTACAATCATCCCCCACATCCAACTCTCTCTATAGATGAAGTTTTAGAAATGTTAAAGAGATTCCAAGAATCTCCCATAAAACGTGAAAGAGAGGTAAATTTAATTGTTTACCTTCCAAATTACAATAATAATTATTTAAAAAATTTCTAGGTCTTTCATTGTATGCTCCGAAATCTATTTGAGGAGTACAAATTCTTCCCCCAATATCCCGACAAGGAGTTGCACATCACTGCGCAATTGTTTGGTGGAATAATTGAACGAGGACTTGTCACAAGTTACATGGCACTTGGTTTAGCCTTGCGTTTTGTGCTTGATGCACTTCGAAAACCTGAAGGTTCTAAAATGTATTATTTTGGTATCGCGGCATTGGATCGATTTAAAACGCGTTTGAAAGAATACCACAAATATTGTGAACATGTACGCGCCATTCCGCATTTTCAAGAATTTCCACCTCATCTGATAGAATACGTGGAGTATGGGTTACTAAGTCAGGAACCTCCCACCAAGCCACAAGGCCCAGTGTTACCTAATTCTTTGGCGGCCGCTCTTGGTCCATCACAGGCTGTTCAGCCGTACAAGTCGAGCACGGCGTCGTCTACAGTGAGTAAAGTTAGCACAACATCAGGAACTAGCTTGGGAAGTCGTCCATCTATAGCCAACGCCACTAACATCGATACGTTGCTCGTGGCTACCGAAAAAGAAGAGATGATGTCTCCTCCAGAACAAATACAAGACAAAATTGCGTTTATATTTAATAATTTAAGTCAACTTAATTTACAAAAGAAATGTGATGAATTGCGAGATGTTGTTTCTGATGAATATTGGTCGTGGATCTCTCAATATCTTGTTATGAAGCGTGCATCGATTGAACTGAACTTCCATCAGTTGTATTCAAACTTCCTAGATGTATTGAAAGTGCCCGAAGTTAATAGGATGGTCACAAAGGAAACTTTTAGAAACATCAAGGTTCTTCTACGTTCCGATAAAGTTATTGATAACTTTTCTGATAGATCTTTGCTTAAAAATCTTGGTCATTGGTTGGGAATGATGACTTTAGGCCGCAACAAAGCGATTTTGCAAGTAGACATTGATTTGAAGAGTTTGTTAATTGAGGCGTATCACAAAGGACAGCAAGAGCTTTTGTACATTGTTCCGTTTATTGCTAAAATTCTTGAGTCATGTGCCAAGAGCAAAGTATTTAAATCACCTAATCCGTGGACGATGGCCATTATGAATGTTCTCGCCGAGATGCATCAAGAACCTGATCTCAAGCTCAATCTTAAATTCGAAATCGAAGTACTTTGCAAAACGCTAGACATCGAAATAACCAACTTAAAACCGACGAATATTCTCAAAGATCCCGAGGTATTGCGGAAACTGGAATACCAGCTACGGACGCAGTCTATGAAGAAGGAAGGTAACACTCAGTTGACCCAGTTGAGTATTCAATCTGTTATGAATGAACCAGAATTGAATCAAGTGGCAGCACAAGCAGCGAGCACACCCCCAGTGGTGCAAAACAACAGCACAACACCTACTTCGAATGTTGCAGCTCCAGAACCGCGCTTCAGCTACACGGACATTCAATTGGCAAATAATGCAACTTTCCAAACTCATCTTACTATCAGTCCTGCGATTTTACTGTTTCAAGCACAGCCACAACTTAAGAGTTTTGTAAAAACTGCAATTGATCGTGCTGTGCAAGATTGGATTGCGCCAGTTGTTGATAGATCTATTAAAATTGCTCTACAAACGTGCGAGCATATTATTCGTAAAGACTTTGCGTTAGATCCTGATGAGAACAGGATGCGATCAGCGTCGCATTACATGGTGCGCAATTTAACCGCCGGTATGGTAATGATTACCTGCCGAGATCAACTCTTGACATCGATTAACACTCAGTTTAAAGTAGCAATTAAAACTGCTTTTAACTCTCCAACTGTACAACAAAGGGAAATGATCGAACAGGCGGCTAGTATCATCGCACAGGACAACATGGAGTTTGCATGCGCGTTTATTCAAAAAACCGCCATTGAAAAGGCGATACCCGAAATGGACAAGAGGATTATCAACGAGTTTGAGCTGAGAAAAATTGCACGACAGGACGGACGGTAAGTTTCATCTTACTTGTTAATACTAACGGTTATAATTAAAATAAAACAATTGAAACTTTGCAAATCGTTGCAAGAATATCGAGTGTGCTTTGATCAGTGCGTTCCGTTTTGTTTGTTTGTTTTTTTCTAACTATTATATTCTATGCTATAGATTATGAGTTACAATAATTGTCCTATTGTCACTTATTATACAAGTGGTTTTTATTCAACATGTGAACTTTTGTACTTTAGGCGTTATTGCGATGCAGTCGCTTTAACGTACCAGGCTGAGCGCATGCCGGAGCAAATCCGGCTGAAGGTCGGCGGCATCAGCCCGACGCAGATGTCGGTTTACGAAGAATTTGCACGCAACATACCGGGATTCCTGCCGCTTACCGAGCGCGATAGCGCGTTGTTTATCCCCAAACCAACGGTGATGGAACAACAACAACAACAGCAGCAACAAGCGCCGCCGCCAACACACTCGTCTACATCGTTCCAGATGTCTCAGAGCGACGATTTGGTCACACTATTTGAGAAATTAGCTTTGGAAGCTGATCAGTTCATCCAGGCTACGAATGGCCAAGGCGCATATGTGTCAATGTACGACTCAATGGTTCTTATTCGAGAATGTTTGATTTTCTCAATGCACAACAGAGAAATTACTTCGTCTATTGGTACAATCCAAAAGGTAATATTGTTTTTTTTTTGGGATAAGTGTGACAGTGGATTAATTGTTAATTTATTTATTGTGTAGTGTGTTGAATCAATGCAAGAAGCGGCTACGCCCAACAATACAGATCCTGTGAATAACAAATTTAAAGAAATCATCGTGCGTATTTTGAAATCTCTGCAAGATCCACGTGCTTACGGCCAACAATGGATTAACAAGAACGTAACACGTTTCCTAGCGGACTTCCGCGACGATATTCGCTTCAACGAAGTTGCTTCCGATGCTTTCATTCGAGCGGGTTTAGTGAACATGCCTACGTTTGATTTGGCTTTAGCCCAGTGCATGGAAAATGGTCCTAATTATCGGGCCGTTACACTCGCTACCGTCCTAGTACAAAGCCTGCTGATTGACGACAGATCTAACCAATACGTGACTGAAGCGGACTTGTGCAACACCATCGAAATGATGATGAAGATCAACTCGCATTTGCGTCCACCACCTGACGCGTTAGCGTCCGTTTTAGAGATGCTTCGGCAGCAGCATGATCAATCTATCATGAGCGACCGTGGCGGTGGCCCCGTCGTTCAGATTCACAATGGAATCTTGCAAGTCCGCGCACCAAATTACGAAGACCCACCGGGTCTTTTGGACAAAACCGAATTTTTAATCCGCGAATGGATTACTATCTACAACGCACAACCTACCGGACGTGACTCTGCTAAAGCGTTCAGTCTGTTCGTACATCAGATGAACCTTCAAGGTATCTTGAAGACGGACGATCTCGTGACGCGCTTCTTCCGTCTTTCTACGCAAATGTGCGTAGAGATTGTATACCGCACTATGAGCGATCAACCGCTTACAAACTCGCACATTCGCGCGAAGTGTTTTAACACTTTGGATGCATTTGTGCGTTTAGTTGCCTTGCTCGTCAAGCACTCTGGCGATTCAAATAACACCACCACTAAAATTCATTTGCTCAACAAGGTGCTAGGCATTGTCGCTGGCTGTCTCTTGCAGGATCATGAACAGCGTGGAACGGAATTCCAACAATTTCCTTATCATCGCATTTTCATCATGCTTTTCTTGGAACTGAATTCTCTGGAACCTGTATTGGAAGCTATTAATTTCCATGTGCTCACCGCATATTGTCATACACTTCATATCCTGCGACCAGCGAAGGCTGCTGGTTTTTGTTACGCATGGTTAGAACTTGTGTCTCATCGTGTGTTCATGGGTCGCATGTTGGCCGCAACACCCCAACAAAAAGGATGGGCCATGTATGCACAACTCTTAATCGATCTCTTTAAGTACTTATCACCGTTCCTGCGCAATGCCGAACTCGCAAAACCAGTAACGATGCTCTACAAAGGAACATTGCGCGTTCTTCTCGTCCTGCTGCACGACTTCCCAGAATTCCTCTGCGATTACCATTATGGTTTCTGCGATGTCATTCCGCCTAACTGCATTCAGATGAGAAACTTAATCCTATCAGCGTTTCCACGTAACATGCGCTTGCCTGATCCTTTCACACCAAACTTAAAAGTGGATATCTTGCAAGAAATCGCCTTTGGGCCACGCGTGCTTACAAACTTCACATCGATGATAACGCCGGTGACTTTCAAGAAGGATTTGGATTCTTATTTGAAACTGCGCACGCCCGTGACTTTCCTGTCGGAATTACGTAGCAATCTACAGATTTCCAATGAGCCTGGCATGCGGTACAACATTCCGCTGATGAACGCATTGGTGTTGTATGTTGGCACGCAAGCGATTGCTTACATTCGGGGCAAGAGCCTCACGCCGAATATGACAACAATCGCGCACAGTGCACACATGGACATTTTCCAGAATCTCGCCGTTGATCTGGACACAGAGGGTCGTTTCCTTTTCTTGAACGCCATTGCCAACCAGTTGCGCTATCCGAACAGCCACACACATTACTTCTCCTGCACGCTGCTGCATTTGTTCGAGCAAGCTAATACTGAAGCAATCCAAGAACAGATCACGCGTGTTTTATTGGAGCGGCTAATTGTGAACAGACCTCATCCGTGGGGCCTGCTAATCACTTTCATCGAATTAATCAAGAATCCGACGTACAAGTTTTGGACACACGAATTCGTTCATTGTGCAAATGAAATTGACAAGTAAGTTTAGATTAAGGAAAAGGAACTACTCAATTCATAAAGTGTTGTTTTTGAAATCATTAAAATTAACTATTATTATTGTATCACCCCATATAATTGTTTATTAAAGTTGTGGTTAAAACGATTTTGTGTTTTCAGGTTGTTTGAATCCGTAGCTCGATCGTGCTTTGTCCAAAAGGCATCTGTACAGGCAGACGGCGACCTGCCAGAGTGATTGTCGCTGCGCGCGCTGTCGGCGAGCAACAATGTATATCTACGTGCATACTAAATATTGCAAAACGTTGATGCAAAATGAATTTATTAATAATTATAAACGAGCAAATTAAAAATCGTTGAAACACAGAATGATGAATTATGTACGATTTGTCATTATCGAGAGTTTATTTTTACTTTCTTTATTGGAATTTTTTCCGTTTTTTGCTTTACATACACACAAACACATTATATGATTACTTTTTGCTGTAACTGGCGGCTTTATTTTTGAGTTAAATTAGGCGTTAAGTAGTGTATAGAAGAATACATTAAACATGTAAAATATATATGATGATAGGTATTTTTAAGGAAGTTTTCATGTATTTGTAATTATATAAATAACTACTAGATGTAATAAAAATAAATGGTTTTGAATGTTTTCAGCATTACAATTCTGCGCGCTTTTTATTGATACTCTGTTAAACGCTCAAATATTACAATTTGCACAATTGTATCGCTATTAATTACTATCATGTTTAACAACAACCTAACATTGTATATATATATAGTTACTATTTATTTGTAGTAGCGAATTGAAATTAAAGATTAGTTTTCATTGAAATTTTTGAAACATTTGCGTTGCGGCGGCGGTAGCGGCTTGAGTATGGTTGTGCGTGGGGCGTTTTCCCAATAACCAGGAAAGCGATCTCCGCTTGACATGTTGCACTGCATACTGAGTGGTGCTTCCAGGTACACATCCTTCAATAACTCGACACGCATTTTATTCCATTCGATCGATGCGTAGTTCGACGAGATTCCTTTTGTTTTCAACGAAACATCTTGATTTTCCCATCTGAAAATTACACAACTTAGTAAACTAAAATCAACATAACCTAGGCTTCTTGATTATAGGAAATTAAATGTATGCAACCCAAAATACACTAATTATCAAACTTTGCTAATAAATCCTTACTCGTGCATATACTGAAAATAAGTCTTCAATGCGTCATTGCTGATAGAACTTTTGCAGACCTCCAAATCGATAGCAGGAAAGTAATGAATGTAATTAACACACATTTCGTCGCTAATTGCAAAACCGCCGAGAGTAATATTACTCCTAGACAAAGTCCTGTAGTCACAAGTTGTTATCAGAGCGTCTCCCTGAAAATTAAAAATTATCCTCGTTTATGTTTTATCTTGTTTAATGGAAAATACTCACCGGCAATACGGTGACTGGTCGTTTTAATCGTCTTATCTCCTGGAAATGAGTACTGTAATGATCATCACGGTTCACCTCAGGCAATTCGACGCCATTGCGGAAATGGCGTGTACGAACACGAATCCCAGTTAAGTGAGTGTGTAATTGCGAGCCAAATATTGTGATCCCACTTGGCGGAACACTCTAGAACCAATTTTTATTATAATTGGATCTTTTTGATTCAGTAAAAATACTTACGACTGATGTACATTCAGTTACGCAATACCCAGTCAAAGAAAACGAATCTTGTCCTGGTGGAATTGCCATTTTGTCTGTATACTCTAAGCCTAACTCAATAACACCCGCATCCATTTCTCTTAAATTCGTGGAGACGTAAAATCTTATCCCAGAACTATCCACCAAACCTGGATGCATTTCAGGATTGTTATAATGAACCTCTAACATAATATACGGATTGAAATCAGGTCCTCCAATTGGAAGTGCTGCTTCTTCTGGATAAGCAAATCCTTTTGCACCCATTGCCCAAGCAGCTAATACTCTTTTGCATACTTGTGTACTTTGAGGTCTGTCCGAAGCAAAACAAGAACCTGCATATTCCGGAATATTCTCGCCAACAGGCGCGATACAATGAAACACTTCCATATGATGCACTAAGCCTTGATTCTTTTCTTCAATGACTGATTCATACTGAAGAACATGATGTTTCTGTTGAAATTTTTCGGGAAGTTTTACTACTTTACACCAGTAAGTAGTATCTGTACTAGGGACTTGCACATGATCCACACGAATTTCAAATTTATCAGCTTTAGGAGCTTCGCTAGGTACGTCCAAATTCTTCAAAAGTTGAGTCCTGACCATTCCAGACTCACGAGTTGTTATATTTAATCCTTTAAGGTGGTGCACAACATCAGGACCTTTGGACCATACAATGTGAGTAGTGCCATCTTGTATAATGTAGTCGTTACGATCGCAAGTGTCAAATTTTCGATGGAAAGTAAATTTGAGTACATCACCGCGTTGTTTCATGTGGTAACCAATAGAATCTTGTTGTTGATCCAAGTGCAAAACACCACTTTCATCTGCCCATGCATCCTTTTTGCATATTTATTAAATTATATTTTGTTTTATTTTATATAAAAAAAATAATATTTCAATTACCTGTAAAACCACACTGTTTTTCCAATCTGTCCATAATACATAATAATCGGCAGGAAACGGAGCACCATAATCCGAAAAACCGAATGCAAACCAGCCGAAATCATCACGAGGTAGATGCACTTCAAACCAAATTGTTTCTTTGTTATAATCCAAAGCCCAATCTAGAGTTATATGACCATCTTGGTCAAGTGAAATGTGGAATATTTGATTATCTTCGGTTGCACACAAAGTTTCATAATTGAAAATAAGGAGTAGCGCGCACAGGACTTCCGCAAACTTCATGATTGAGCGTCAGGCAAGCAATGAGGCCAGGAAGAGGGATGCTAGGTATTTATATGTTTGGTGGAGGATTGTGCTGAAGCGTTTAGT
>JARJDS010041782.1:9755733-9783432 GCA_030264155.1 Atheta pasadenae | reverse complement strand
TAGTATTTCTGAAAAAAATATATCCAAAACAACAACTTTTTTTGCATCTAGAGTGGTTAAACCGGGTTAAACGCCCTAAAATGGCTTCAGTTTAAATGTTTAAAACAACTGAGTCACTATCAACAACATCTATTTGCGTTGATTCGTTAATTGGTTGACAATTTAATTAAATTTGCAATGTTTAGTCTGCTTGTCGTGTGAAATCGTTCAAAATTGATCAACATACCATGTGGTCAGTATAAACATTTTTTTTGTTATTAAAACACTAAATCTCTAACGATTTTTAAGTTTGACGTTATTTTAAGTTCACAATCAATTTTTATGAGATCATCATTTCCTTGAACTCAAGAAATTGTTGGAATGATCAAGGTTAGTCAATACTTTTCTGTTGAAAAACAAAACGATTTTTTTTCTAAACATTGTCAGTTGCTTGTGGTTAATGTATTTATCTTGACCTGCTCCGCTTTCGTGAACAGTTGATGTAATGTTGGTTATAATCAGAGTAAATTCTTTTATTTTATTTATTTTTTAAATTTTATTTGTACTTGGCGATTTGTCATTTATCAAGTACGGTCATTCCAGCATTACATAGTTATGTTAAACAAATATAAGAACATATAAGCGCGTGACAACGATTCATTTTTGTCATTATCAACCGAGTTAAACAATACTATGATAATCATTCAATGTGTGGACTTTAAATTTATTAATCATGTTAGTGTAAATTCTAGAAACATAACAAAAAATATAATTAACCTTTGAAACATTCATTTAGCGTGAAAATGTAACACAATTTCTATAGAAATTTACAGTATTTTTTTGATATGTTTTTGTACGAATTTTTAACTTTTGATTGAGGTTGAAGGCTAAAATAAAATACTTTTAAGGCGATTTAAGGGTTGAACTAAAGGGGACATGAAAGAACAACTCTTTAGTTATAAAGCAAAAATTAAAACAAGCAAAATGGGCCGAAGGAAAACATTTTACAGCAATTTTCCTGTTGTGTGTTTAAAAATAACTTTTAAAAAAGGTCAAATTTGAAAGCTAAAATAAAATATTTTTAAACCGATTTAAGGGTTGAATTTAACGGGAATTAAAAGAACAACTCTTTAGTTATGAAATAAAAATTAAAACAAGTAAAACTAACCAAAAGAAATAATGTGATGTGTTTAAAAAAAACTAAAAATATGGTCACCTTTGGAATCACAGCCAACTGGATGAGAAGCGCCACTCCTAACCCACTAAACCAGTGGTTTCCAACCTGTGGGGCGTTGAGATAACTTCAATCTAAAAAAACAAAACATGTATTTGTAAAAACAAACAAATCAACAATAAAACAACCACATCGATATATATTTTTTAAAGTTTTTTTTGCGCTCTTTATTTATTGCATTTTGGCAAATTGCAATACACATAACATAGTCATCGTTAACTAATGTAATTAAACGCTACGTAAAGTAAAACTACGTACGCATTTTCTCAACGAAAACAATACTTCGACGCAAGAACGCAAACGAATAAAAAACAACCAGATCAAACGCAAGACACGGTCGAAACCAAACGATGAGCAATATATACTTTATGAACAATGAACGAATGGCCGGGCAGTTTCTAACGTTTTTTTCTTCATTAAATATTATTTTCACCTAGATTAGTTGCTAAATTTTACTCATTTTCTTTAATGCATTTTAACATTCAACGATATCGCAAATCCCAACGCATGTCATTTTTCATGTCCTGTGTTGAACGAAATCAAACAACGTTCGAACCTAAAGCGTGGTAGTACTTAGTTCAAACTTAATAATTAAAAACCATATCAAACCGCTGATCAGAATCATAATAATAACTTGACGGCGTGTATGGCTGTGTGAGTGTGCGAACGAACGGAAAACAATTTCGAATCGTCTTCATTCAATTGGTTGGGTCTCAATTGATTCGTATTTAGATATTTATTATTTCTCAACAAACACTTAATAATAGTATAATATTTCGTCTATTATCATTTTCTTCAAATATTTTTCATTTCTTTAGTTTAGTTATAAGTATTAATGTTTTGCTTTGCTTATTTGGTTGTTCATTTTGTTTGTTTATCGCAAAATCATCTCACACATCTTAATACAATATTTTATCATTCATTCTCTTATTAGTTCATTGTTATTATTTTATACACATAATAATTAGGGTAACAATAAATTATCTCGTATTTGTTATTTGTTCGCCTAGTCGGCCCATAGCTCTGCGCGTTGTCTTGCTGGTTGTTTTTGCATTTCGATTCGAAATGTTTAAATAATATCGGTAAAACCGCGTTTATTGTTATTGTTGTTTTGTCTGCATTTGTCTGCAATTACCTTATGACATTATAATGACAGATGTCATTTAATACTCGACGCGCAGGCGCATAGCAAGTGTGTGGTGTGTAAATGTGTTCGCGTTACAAAAACAAAACAACATGTGTCCTAATTAATAGTAGCTAAATAGGTTTTGTAGCGACACGATTTGTTCACGATTTCATCCAGTTTATCATCGTTAATATTAATAAGTAATAAGCGAATAATCTCGTAATCTCTAACCTGACGAAAATGCTTCGCGTCTTCGAACACAGATGACGCTCCGCTATTTTTCTTCTTATTAATGTGTTTTTTTATTTATTTTGTCTTACATTTGTAATCACTAAACGTACTACCAAAACGAATGTGTAAGTAAGTACGATGGCAAATGGCAGAATTATGTCCTTTTTTGTTTGTTTCTCAACTTGTTTATACATTTTTGTTGTATGTATACCCTCGTGTTTGTTTTGCGCATGCATATACATCATTTCTTAAATTCTTACATTTTTCTGACGCCTACATTTCAATACATTTTGTTTTTTGTTCGGATTTGTTACAATTAGTGAAATCGTGTGTTTATGTGAATGTTTGGTTGCCTACTCCAGAGTTTCTTGACATTGCGTTTTGTTCTCCAGCGTATTTCTCTGTTTCTGAAAGAGTTTTCAACTTGAACTAATTAATTAGTAATTTTAGTTTGTATGTTATCTAATCCTAGCTAGACCGTCACGCTTTTTAAGACTTAATAAGATTTATTAATTAATTGGTAATTTAATTTGTTTAGTATGTTTTGTTTCGTTTTGTTGCTATTCTCACAAAGATCTTGCTTGTTTTTTTTTGTTTTGCTTAGTTTCTGTTTGGTTTTTATTTGTTATTTTGTTATTTGTAATTAAAAATTTATATTTTATATGCACTACGAAGGTATTTCTCATAAAACCCGCATTCTTTTCGTTTGTTTGCTTCATTTACGATTTAAGTTTTACACGCTAGAAACCAAAAAATTATTGTTTGGATGTTCGATTTGTAACAGTTTCTTCCACAATATGTACGTCTTCATTCTCTACGTTTGTTTCTACTTTCATTTGTTTCTTTTGTTTTGGTTTTTCGTTACTATTAGTAATATTTTAACAATTTGAGTAAGATGGCAGTTGGTAAAGCCTTAAATAACTCAACGCCGCTCGCCTACTTTGTCCGATGTTTGTTTCGTAAATGACTTCAGCGTGATAATTGGGCGTGCTTGCTCTTCTTTTTTATTTTCTGCTGCGAGTTTTGTTGCGTTGAGTTCTTGTCGGTTGTTGAGTTTAAAACGATGATGTCATACGTGCACAGGGAGGATGATGCGTTGTCGGCGGCGTTCTTCTGCCGTTTGCTCGCTGCCGGCTGGTTGCAGCAAATGATGATGGTGCGCTTAATCGACCATCAGTTCGAAGTGCACTGAGCCACGGCGATCGACACGATCGTGATGAATGTTCCTTGCCCACGCCTTGCATTCGATATTTATCAACACGCTTCCTGTAAGTATCAATAAACGTAAGTTACTATCACTAATTTATGCACCCTACATCTTGACACCCTAAACATTAAAAGTTTCCTACGTTATCTTCTGATTACATCATAAAAAAACAATATTGATTCAAAGCTTGTCTAACGTATTGATACTATCACAAAATAGATGGCGCAAACGTTCAAAAAAATGTGATAGTGTAATGACTTGATAAACCATGATAAACTAAATATTTTGAGGTTACGTAATGCACTTACGTGTTGGCTTCTCAAAGTAAACGGCAACAAGCGGGCTTAGATAGCCATCCTGGTTCATGAAGGGGAAGTATTTGCCAGAGAAACCAGCCGATGGGAAGAACTGAATCGGACCAATGTTCTCGATATCAGCGGGATTCTCACCTTCGCAGGTAACCCACACATATTTGTGCTGCAAACCAAATTAATCGATTAAAACATTAAAAATTTAAAAGCAAATGAATCATTTGGTGGTTTCCGATAAAACAAAATGGCTGCTTACATCAAAATCAGTAGGTCCGTATTTCATGGTCTGCAGCTGATTTTGAAGATGCTCGGGCATATTTTTGGGAAGGTTGGAATTGTTGTAGTACTCTGGTTTCCATCCGTAGATCTTGTTCAACTTCAAGAAGATGCAAGGTCCACCAATGCTGGAGTTATAGTTGAAACCATCACGAGCAAGACATGGCGCCCACCTGTTGTCCATCATCACGTCACAGACACGCCCAGGTTCTGGTCCTGGCTTGCCGGAGCAGTCGTCGATGTTGTCCTTATGAGAATGTCTGGTTTGGTTGTAGGTTTCCAGGAAAGCGGCTAACTCCTTCTGCCAGTAGTACACATTACCCTTATCGTTTGATTTGTACCAGATAAGTGTACTTTCTACGTTGCTGTCTGGTGGCATTGGTCTGAAGCCCAACCCTTTCAATGAAATAAACAACAACATTATAGGTTATGTATGATAATAATATCTTTAAGTAAAGTAATCAAAATTATTGTGTAATAATTACCTGGATTGCTACCGATGAGTGATTCATCCAACTGCCATTTGGGTTTCTTTGTATCAAGAGTCTGATAGAAGACTGCCAACATTGCAGCAAAGAAACCGATCAGAACAGCGTAGAAAAGTACGTAGAAAAGCAGGATTTTCGCTGAAACAACAAGAAAAACCCTTATTAGTTGTCATCTAACAAACTAGTACGCGTTAGTTAGATAAAATTAAAAAAAAAAACAATAAAATAAAATAAATTGTAAAAAATTCAATTGAAAGAAAAAAGAAGTAGGTTAAATATTCGTTTATCTTCGTGCGTTTTCGCCGCGCGTATGTTTGGTTACATAAAGCCAAGGGGAAAACATGAGGATCAATAATGGCGGCGTCGAGCCGCTCTATGTGTCGGCCCGTCTCTTACTTGCGTTTTGCTGTTTTTCCAACCAGTTTACCATATTTTTATATAGCACTTCATTTTCTTCAGAGTATACGTTACAAATGGGAATAAATAAAGATTTATTGAACATTTTGCTTCACACGATGTTCAATAAAAGAAGAAAAAGAAAATCAAATCAAAAAATAAAGTTGTGTTTTAGTACAACCCTGGCTACATTACCGGAATAGGATGTTGGTTAAATCTCATAACAAGCAAAATGCTCTACCACAATTAATTATTAATTGTTCAATTATAATTTTAAATTAAGCACCAACAGATGGCGCTGTTTATAGGGAGTGACAGCATTAAATTACTTACAGCTCCATCTATCGCACAAATTTTTATTTATATTTATGAATAACGATTAAAAATAACAAGATTAACTTAATCCAAATATTGTAAATCATTAAAATTAACTATTAGTTACTTACTTCTGTAGAAACAACCACTATAAACCACCGGTTGTGAACTAACATGTTCATAATTTTCTTTACTTTGTTCAACAATCGTCATTTTGTTATTTTAAAACGTTAAAACTCACTTATCATATATTAAATGTTAAACAATCAAAATTAATCAATTCCGGAACGAAAATTCATTGTTTGTAATTTTCTGAACAGCAGCATGTTGTCGTCAGCGTGACGGTTTGTAACTAAAGTTATATTTTGTTGTTTTCAAAAACCTTCCACGTTATTGTCATGAGTTTTATAATTTTTGTATTGTATAATTGATGCATGCCTAGTAGCCAGCGCCAGTAGTGCATTGATAAATAATCGTGACCTTTCATGTTCAATACGAGTTTGACAAGACAAGGTTATATCAACGAGTAGAAATAAATTAATAAGCGCTGTATAATCGTGACATTAACATAATTAATCTACAGTAAAATACATCATGAGTTGATAAGTTGAAAGTTTCGATTCAGTTTTATCTTTAAACTGTTAAAACTAATTAAGTTGATTGCAAAAAAATGCAATTTTACGGAATTGGAATTTTTATTTGTTTGGATAATTTGCGTTATTGTTTTGTTTTACTAATTGTTTTGATGATATATAATTAAACAAACTGTATAATGTCGTGCAATAAAATTAGTTCGTTTATTACATTATTGCAAATTGCAAGCACTTGCAATTAAAATATCGAGTTAATAAATGTTTGGTTTTGCAGGTTAGGTTTGGTTATGTATGACGTATGACAGTCAAGATATTAAAACAATAAACCAATTAATGGTAGAAACTTAAGTCATGGCCATCCTGGATCACCCTGGTCTTAAACTTACAGACTACCCAAAAAATTGACGTTGAAATAAGAAATTCATATGAATCATAAAAAAATGACGTCACACGCATTTTAAGGTTATGATCGTGGTTGAAGAAAACTATGAAAAACATATGCAGCTACTTTTAGAGCCTTAACATGTTTATATCAACAATGAATGGCAAATGTTTATGAATAATTACTCTAACCTAACATCATTTTGGACTGTTTTGGAGAAAACTTCATTCTACTAGTATTGTAAGGTTAAAACACCTGATTGTGTAATTTAATCATGAGAAGTATATTAATTAGTAAATGTTTTACAGTTTGACATTTGCGTGCTGAATGAATATTAGCCATTGGAATAGAAAACACGATATATCAAATTGACCATCATGAATAAATTATTAGAAAGTACTACATCCTCATAAATAATTTAGTATCTTTGCTATTGTGTAAAGTTATAAAATATTAATACTAAATATTAGGTGTTTTGTTGTTGTTTTTTTGTTATAGATAAACCGTATCTCATATTAATGTGCATTGGGTTGCATACAATGAAATTTAACTAACCTTTACAACTAAACAGGAAACAAGAGTTATGCAATCAGAATTACAACCAAATATTAAATATAAAACTTGATATTATTCAGTTTTTCTTTCTATTCATTCAAATCATCAGGGGAAAGTTGTTTCTTTGCATCATGATGTTTTATTCCCCAAAAGTTTGTTTTGTGATATAAAAAATCAAAAACTGATAAGCCTACAAGTTGTCTCTTTGACTACGTTTTATCTCTGTAACATTGAATGATGGTAAATACACAAGTTGTTTCTCACACTTATTTTCTCATTTTTCAATATTACATTTAATCTGCATTAGTCAGGTTTTTTTACATTACCAAATTGTCATTTGTTGTAATTAAAATTACTTTTTCGAACCTAAAAACTTCTTAATATTTACTACGATTGACATAAAAAACAAATTAGAGTTTGGTTGAAACGTAGCTTGTTAAAACCTGTTAAAATCTAAAATGACGCCATAAACCGTTTGAGGTTATGAAGTATATAAGCGATCACGTCAAACGTTATCCCAAACTCGGAAGTCGGAATACCTGATATTAATTTTATGATTCAATACCCTCCAAACCATCATTTTGACCTGATTAGATATTTACTCATAAACATTTAAAGCGAACGAAAATTTAAAACGACCCAATCATTTGACCAACAAAATGCTACTATTGATGACTAACTACTGGTAAATGGAAACTACCACAAACCACAATCCTAAAGATTAAAACACACTTAAAAACTAAATCTTCAGCACGTATTTATAATAATCTGAATGAATAAAAGGGTAGATATGTGACAAATGAACAAAAAAAAACCTACTAAACAGAACCCTCAGGCAAAGTTGTAGATGATTGTGTAACGCGTGCTGTTGTGGAGTAAGAGAGTGAAAACGAGTGGCGGCACAGTTCTTTCGCGTGCGTTGGCACAGTTTGTGAGAGGGCGCCGCCGCCGCTACCGCGCCGATGGCCTGGCACCCGTCGGCACCACTGCGCTCGCCCCTTGTCGCCGCTGGCACCAAAATCGATAATTCCGACTTATCGCCATTACGAATAACGGCGCCTATCTGTTTGGTGGGCAAACATTATTTAAGTGCAACGAGTTATTCTTGAATAACTTAGTACCATCGACTTGATATAAAGAAACTAAAATAACTAAAAAAACAAAACAAAAAATGTTGGTAAAAAAAATCAAAACCGACCATATGCAATCCACATCACCATAATAAAATTACCATGTTGCTAAAACTTTTAAGTTTACATATGTTATTAGTTCTATTAATAACAACTATTTATAGAAATTCCAACTTTATTAATAACTCATCCGATTGGGGGCGTGTCACATACTAGAAATTAACGACCGACGCAACGTTTGCACGTCAACGAATGACGTTAATGATGATAGAATTCGTCAATCGTGGATTAATGATCTAAAAATATTTTAATTTTATTTTTACAGTTTGATCTGAAACCTAACCAACCAACACATAACCTCCAATTGATTTAAAACCAGCTCTCGAATTTATTACAGTTTACTTATTGATTGATCAATAAAAACGTAATTAACTTTAAACAAGTAGTAACATTCAACACTATTTACTGTTTCATCAACTAACGTACCCAGAACGTACCAACTAACCAAGCAATGAAAAACTTGTATATTTTATGCAACGATTTACAATATTTATATTTAAAACAAAGTAAAGTTAAACACGCTTCTAGAAATTTTACTACACAATGAAAATCACAGCATTCTGTTCGAGTTTCTGACAATGTTATGAATCAAAACCACGCAGATTTGAACATTTAACTTGTGGTTTATAAGTGTCACCATTAAAACCAGCGCATACTTCGATTAACTTGAAAACCAGTAATGAAAGTCAATTAAAGACCGCGTTTCAATAAAGATCAGTAAGACAGACACAAACCGATGAAATCACTTAACTTCATTTAATTGACGTTAAACATACTCAAGTGACGTATTTATCAAACACGTCACTAAATCACTACATTCATAACTACTCCTTTTATAAATTAAAATTATTTCTATTTAAATATTTAACAATTTAGTATGTGAATACCCGTAATGCAGGATGTTAGTTGGTTTAATACTGATAACAATTTGATAACATGATTATTTCGTTTGAATTATGTTGTTTTTTTGTGTTTTTAAGAACCGGATAAAGATTAAAGTTATGAATAGTTTAAGTCTGGAGATGAAACGCTTGTACCGAATGAAAATAAGCACATGACGATGGCGAGGGGGGCCGTAGACGAAAGGTAAATAGCTGTCGATAAATCAATACGTCCGGTGATGTGGACGTGAATGTGTTTCGACAATTTTAAACGCGGATGTTTGAGAAATTGAAAATTCTAATTGTTTTACTGTGAATTTATTGCTTTAAAGTTTTAATGCTTCCAGTTTATGTGTTTAGAAATGTTTTATACGGGTTCTTACCTTGGTTTTTTAAAATTTTTTTAATGTTGTTAGAACCTTTTGACACTAGAACTCTTAATTCGATGGCACGAAACTAAACTAAATCCATCACAGCTTACTGTAGTGTTATTTTACCTGGCAGAATAGTAGGCTGTGGTTTTGTTTTATGATAGAGAACATATACACGTTTGTGTTTTGTTTTATTTTTGTTGATCGCAGTAGGTCGTTGATTTCGTTACTGCGAAACAACTTCATTTGTTTTTCGTTTCATTTTGAGGTTTGTGTCGGATACAAACAGTTTGAGTTTTGATTTTTATATTATTGTCAAAGATTTAAAAAGAAGTGAGTTAAAATTTTATTCTCAAAATAAGTTTATATTGCGTTTCGTTAAGTTTAAAACAATTAGCCGCTAGATGACGTGAGTTTTTTTAATTAAAATTAAAATTTTGTAGATATTCTACATAAAAATTCAAAAGTTTTGTGTTTATACATATAAGTGATTTAATGGTTTTATTAAATATTGATTGGTTTAACCCTTCAAGGAATATTTACCCCAACTTCAGAAAAGCAAGTTTTTCTTTCTCTGTTAACTCTGGTAAGTAATTTGTCTAAATTTAGAACACAATCAATAGTATTGCTTTAATGTTTTCATGTCCTTGTCCTTGTCGATTGTTATAACCCCAAATTCTAATTCTAGCCAAATCGTAGTGTTATAAAACGTTTTTTTTTAGCTTCAAGGATTGTGCACATAACTCAGTATTCGTTTTCTATTTCAACCCCATTTTAGTAGTGAGTGCGACCTCAAAGTGAAGATTTATGCATATATGTGTGTGTGTGTATGATTGTGTGTTGCGCTCTCTTGCTAGTTTGGTCGGTGAAGAGAAAGAGGCAGATGGTAGAGAAGAGAAGCGGCATTAGAACGAAAATCGACCCGATGCGGGTGGCCGGTGTGCGGTGGAGGCGCGGGGCGTCGTCCCCAACCGGTGGCGGCTGCTCGCTCTTCCGCCATTACTCAACGCGCACGCGCCGTGACATTTGGATGTTTCAACATATCTACCACCGTGGTCGCTTGCAGCGCCACACCGCAAATAATGGAGGAACGGAAAATTCTTACGTAACGGACAGTCACCCATTTTCATAAGGGTTGTTTCAATTGGATTTTGATTTGGTTGACTGTGGATTTTTTATTTGTGTGAGTTTTTATTTTGTTCATTTACAGGTGAAGGGGTGGTTTGCATTAATTATTGAAATGTATTTTTAGGTTTGACAGCTTTGGGGAATCAAAAAATTGATTTTTCAATGAACGGAAGTTATGTAACTTGGGGAAACGGTTGAATTGAATTTGATCAAATATTTAACCAAATAGGGTGTTGTGTAATAATCAGGTGTAAGGGTGTCGTAAGGTTTACGTAATGATCTGTTCATTGATTAGTTACTAAAGTTTTAGTAAATTTAGAGCTTAGGTACTTTGGTGAACAAAATATAAAAAGATGATTGTGGGGTTGAAGATTTTTAAGATTGGGGTTTAGGTTTAAGTGCTTACCCCAGCTGGAGCCGGTACGGCCCATGAATTGCGACGTCTCCGAGTTCCACAGGAACTGCCTGAAGCCTTCCCATTTGCCCAGTTTTGGTGGGCGCGTGTAGTATTCGGACTTCTTATCCGACATCTTGGCGGCTTTTTGCTGACTGGTTGATGGCTAAGGCTGCACCCTCTCCTGCTGCTGTGCTGCTCGTGTGGCCCTTCTCGCGTTATCAAGTGCGTGCGTGCGTCACGACCCGCGCTGCCCACTGGAACTGGCGTCGCGGCGCTGGGGTGGCGGTGGCGGCGACGGCGGCGCGGCGCTCGTCCTTCGAGGAGCGACGGTGGCGCTGCGCGCGCGTCGATTTTCCGGTTTCGACGCTTCGATCGAACTCACACGCGGACGAGCGCTCACCAACGAACTGGCCAATTTATGACGCCAAGGACTGGATGTCGCAGCGACCGCGTTCCAGTATTTCAAAGTGCGGGATTTCGGAGGAAACGGGAATACAACGGGACGAACCGAGAGCGACATCTCCTGGGACTACTGGATAGTTCATGATTTGGTAACGATTTCTGTTAGATGTCGACGTCTTGATTGCACAATAATGGAAGTGCCAATACAATATTTACAGTTTCATTCCATTTAGGCATTTACTAAGCCTATACTGTCAATTGTTTATTGTTAGCAATTATCTACAGAGATAGTTGTTATCTTTTCATGAAAGTTTTGAAATTATCTGGAGTAACTTAAACGGTATTCTAATTTTTTGTCAAGATACAAAGCACTGCGTGTATCTTGGGTTGCCTACAATACGAAGAAAATCGTTTAGTCTATTACTTTAGGTAGTTTCCTAGTAATATCTTCATATTGTAAGCAGAAGGTAAGAAAATAATAATAAAGATATACAATTATAGATAGAGATTTAAAGAAATAGGCTGAAGAGCAGGAAACAAAACACAACTATTAATATCCTTGCTTATATATAACCATATTGTTTTACGAGGGTTGTTTGATAAATTCGAGAGATATAAGAAGATAAAATTCAAGTAATAAACAAAAACAAAGAAAATTCAATCACAAAGGCATTTGTTTATTTATTTGACGTTCTTTGTTAAAAATTAATTAATTATAACAAATAATCACAACCTAATTGTACAATTCGCATACAAACTAAATAATAAAAATAGGTATTTTCCTGCCTAGCGGTGGTTACATACAATAATTAGCAGCATCTGGTATACTTGTTGAAGATGATCACTGTTGATTTTTCACATATTATTCAATTCTATTAAATATAGTACACAATAACGTTCAAATGAGGTTATCCTGACAAAACGGCACAAGACACAAATTACATCCGTGTGTGTTTTCCCTGCTTATAAACATAATGACAATTCGTTAACTATAATATTAAGTGCGGTTTAAATTAAAATACATTGGTAATGGTTCATTAACGTTAAGAAATCTTCTATCTAGGCTACGAAACAAACACGACGAGGTAAAATGATAAATAATTTCTTTCGCTTGGGATAGGTAATTAATTAAACTAACGCACAACGCCTAGTGTTTCTCACATTTGCAACATTTGTGGTAAATCCACATGCATTTTAAAACGCAGAACATTATATTTTAATGTTTTGTTTACGTTTGATACATGGAAACGCCTTTTAGATGGCAATTTGTTTCTGAAGGCGGTGCTGACATCTATCAATGGTAGATTTAAATATCGCGCATGATTTCAAAATGAACAGATCCTTCTCGTTGTTGGTTGCCACCACGGTAGTTGATGTTCTTTGCCCATGATCTGCATTCGATGTTGATCAACACATTTGCTACAAAGCAAAAAATTAAACAAAGTTAGTTATGCTAAATAATTTATTACTGAGTTAACTTAAAGATGGCGCCACAAATAAATTGAGGTGTTAAACCCCAATGAGGTTTTAACCTCTAAAATTGTTTCATCACATGATTAAATTTACTAATACTCACGTTTAGGGGTGACAACTTGTACGGCAATGATTGGACTAAGATAACCGGGTGTATTCCTGTATGGATAGAAATAAGATGCAAAGCCTTGACTGGGGAAGAATTGAAATTGATTGACGTGTTCTTTATCAGCTGGGTGTTCGCCCATACAACTGACCCAGACTTGTTTACGTTCCTATAAAAGAATAAAACAAAACAATAAGCAAACATTACAAATGTTTTCTAAAATATTATACTAATAAATTTATCTTACACTAGGGTTGAGGCCAACAATTCTATCCTTCAACTGTTTTGGCATTTCTTTAGGTAGATTGTTGACATCATCATAATATTCAGGTACCCAATCAAAAATCTAATAACAAATTCAATAAATTAAAAATTATTTAAAAAAATTATTAATAATAACCTAATATTTTTGCAGAAACTTACTCTGTTTAATTTTAAAAACACACATGGCGACGAACTGTTGAAACCATAATGATTCGATGGTCCACAAGGTCCCAAAGCATTCAAATCCATTTGGCATACTTGTCCATTTCCTGGGAATTTGTTATAATTGCAGCTGACAATATTCTTACCGGTATGTGCTTGAAGATAAGCTGCAACAGTAAGTTAAATTAAATCAATTAACATAAAGCTCATAGTTTGTATTGTAGTATAGTTAGAAGACTAAAATTGAGGTTATGTTTCAAACTTACGCTTCATGAAATCTTCGGTGAGATCCACCCATTTTCTGATGCTGGTAGCATTGTGCGACGTGTACCAGATAAGGGAACCTTCTTCAGTGCGGTTAGAAATGGGACGGAATCCAAGACCAGGATTTTTACCGATCAAACCATCGTCCATCTTATATTTTGGTTCGCGTTCGTCGATTGTTGACAACACAACCTTCATGCATACCGAGAAAAGTGCTGCGAGGACAGCGTAGAATATCACATAGAAGACTAAGATTTGAGCTGAAACAAACAAAAATTCGTATGGTAATCATTCATTTTTAGTCTCTACATATTAAGGGTTGGAAATGTACAAAGTGTTTACTTTAAAATCATCATAATCTATGAAATTTCTAGACTTTAGAATCTAGACAAAGCGTAAAATGGTTGCGTGAGTCACTAAAATACTTAGTACTCAATAAAATTAAACTTATAAATGATGTTCGCTGTAGGTGTAGATGAAGTATAGACGTATGTAGAGGAGATGGTATTTTTGGAAAATTTATTTTTGGCACGACACGGTTTTAAAACTCGTGACGTGCACACACGCATTCGGTCAAGTCTGGCCAGCCAAAAATGAAAAACAAACCGCGCTCGTTCTAACTCGTTTTTCCTACCAATCATTGCGCCCTTTTCTTCAGCTCATTTGTGGTTTGTGTTTTAAAATAAGAACACCATCATTGACGACTGGTACAAGCTGCGTTTTCATATACGAGTTGTGCAAGGTTTCAAAATTATTAATAGAAGAAACTCAAATATGTAATAACTTAAGTAAGCACTTAAGGACTAGAATTTTTAAAAAGTTAGAATTTTTGCCTAATCAATACTTTTTCAGTATCATTCATCAACAGAATTATTAAGAAGGTAATGAATTAATAAATAATGTATCAATATAAGTAACGCAATTATCTTAAATTTGTTCGCATCCATTGATCTGTTTGAAGATCATTAGTTTACCGCTTGGTTTTTATGTCGAAGTTTGTTGATTTACCAACCAACACGTTGATATCATGCTGCTTTTTGCGTTACCTTTTACTGGTGTGCCATGTTCATACTCGTTAATTCTTATTGGTATCGATATCGCGTTCGTATGTTTGCTATCCGAGCTGTATAGTGCTGCTAGTGGCGTTATTGTTGCATTGAGTTCAAACCAGTTATTTCAAGGTATCGCCGGTATTCAGTCAGGTACGCGCATGACAAACGAAACGCACACAAGTGCTAAATAATAAGACAACTAACTAAGTGCCATGTCAGTCGGCGGCGGGTTAATTTATGTTTGACGCTGGACGTTTGCATCAGAATTCCATAGCGCATCAAATTCATCATCTGAATATTGACATAACCTCACTTTAAGTCTTCTACAAACAAACAAACACGCTTTAAACGCCATTTTAAAAAGTTAAAAAATTAAAAGGGAAAAAATGTATGTTAATATTATCAGAAATTAAATTGAAGCCGATCGGTACCAAAAACATTCAATCCAAATTGTTACAATGAAACCGCCTACTTGTTATTCATTTAATTTACTATTGAAACCTGCTGATTTGTAGGTACACACGTGGTATAATCGGATATAAATGTGGGCATTCATTCTACGAGCACTGCAAGCAGCTATGCAATTACCTTACCATTGTTATGTAATGTTTTGTAAAATACAAAAAACCATTTGGTATTAAGTGCTAATTAAAGTTTGAATAGTTGCGGTTAATAATTCAATTTTTTGTCAATATTATTTCATAATACGTCAACAATATTAATTTTTTTTTAAACAAAAATTGATTCTAGCGACAAATGTCGATCAAAATTAAATCACTGTCTTGTTTAAAGCAAATTTTGTTTTTTTTATTCAAGTTTGTAACAAATATTCACGTGTTGCTAGCAGATGTCGCTACTTGTTATTTCTTTAAAACCCAAATTTAGATGATGGAAAAATAAAAATGACGACATTTAGTTTCGTTAATTACAAAATATGTTGAATTATTTGTGACTGTGAATTGACAGGAAACTTATTTCGAGCAATGAGGAAATTCTAATTATAAGCTTAATTCTGTTGCTAGTTATTTTTATGGTGACATTAAAGATAAATATCACACATATTGGCAATTGCAAAATTTCCGGTGTCATATGATGATTATAAAGTATAAACTATTGCGAAAAACATATGAGCCCAAATTGTTTATAGTTTATACGATTGAGGTTACAATTACTTTCGTTTCGCTAAGCTCAAGTACCTAACGACGATTAAGTAGACTTTAATAATTGTTACACTTTTTAGTTAGGTTCATATTTCTTATCAGATTGTTTGTGATAATCGTATGTATTAGTAACATAGTAACTAAGCGTAAACAGTTTCATATTTGCAGATCGTTGTAAAAGTCCACAATGAACGTTTTATTTGTTTATTTTGTGGTTTATGAGTACAAGAAAAATATTTTATGATATTTAATATTGAAGTGGTTATTAGTAAATTCATGAAAGGTCGTTGTTTCTAGGAATTACATAGAGGGTGTTTTTATATGATGATTTAAAAATAAATGTTAAGCAACTGCAAACACATCTCGAAAATTGTGTGTAAAAATATGGTGTAATGTGGGTTGCCGCGATTTAAGACATCGATATTACAAGAAATGTTTAAAATAAACCCGATTAAATCAAAATTGGGGAACTTTAGGGAAAAAATGTAAAAACCCACTTATAGTACGTTAAATTCTACATCTAATGATGTAAATCTCAACGCAAAGCATTGCGAAGCTCATTTTAAAAACTTAACTCAAAGTTCAAAAATATATTTTTGGAAGGTAATTTAAATTTTCATTTTCCTCACAAAGTATTTGTTGTATAACAAAACCAAATTTTATACAAATAGGTAAATAAACAATCGAGATATCTATGAAAGAAACAGATAAAAATATCAAAAAGTGTAAAAGTTATAAATTTTTAAAGACGCTCTAATTTTTGGACAAAAATAGCATGCCGTAGCCCACTGTGCGGTGTTGCAGTAGCTCTGATATTAAATTTAATTTAGTTTATAAATGCAATTAACCATAAAAATTAAAAATTAATAAAATTAAACCTCAAAGCCGTAAACTAATGCATACCTACTGAATTAGTAGTAAAAAACAGACGGAAATATACTGATTATTTAATAACGATAAACAAAGAAAGGTAAATATGGTAAACATCGTTAAACGATCAGTTCGAAATTTCGTTTCAGGTAAATTTTACCTTACTACTACCTCGATTAGGTTATTAGGCATTATCTGGCCTTTATCTAACGAAGCGTACGCTGTTTAAATTCTTATCTGTCAGTTAGCGTCAACATATTTTGTCTAAGTTCACAAATGTTTAAATGTCCTTACGTAATTTTAAAAGCTTTTCAAAACGCGTAGACTTCCGTGACGTCGACGATAAGTCAAGGTTGCGTTGTGAACTTGGAATACAAGATCAACAATTTATTTTAATATTTTAAAATAAATTTACTATTTAAAAAAAAAATATCCTGAACAAAGGCTCTTATATTTTTATGGTAATTTTGATTTAATCTCGCAAAAAATGTAAGGAAATTTGCAACATTTCCATATAATTCTTATAAGGGTGACGTCATAAAATTCTAAACCAATCAGAATCAATCATAAGAATTAATACCATAACCTCAATCAATCATGTGACTTGATGTGACTCAATGTGCTTTGAAGTTAAATTCGTCCATTGTCCGCTAGAGGCGCTACTTGCAAAATTTTTACTTTTTACCACAACCAACCACAACCAAACAATCAAATGTTAACGAGAAGGACGAACGAATATTTTTATTCTCCAAAATTAAACAAAGACTTAACCACCGAAAAGAGATAGACACCAAAACAAACACGTTCTGATTTAGTATAGATATTTTCCCAAAAGATATTACGTAAACACGTGCGTGTGTATATTTTTCTTAAACCACGATTTCTTCTGATCTTAAATTAAAACTTGTTATTTTGTTTTAATCACAACGGTCAAGACCAAGTGAGCACGCTGCTTTTTTACTATATAGTAATTTAAAACGATTTAATCAGTTCTAACAAAGTCAAATGCAAAAAAACTTCCATCAAATCAACTTGTAGATTGACGCAACAAGAAAAAACAAAATTGTTGAACGTGAACACGAACCGAATATGAAAAAAGTACGTACAAAAGCAAATAGCCTTGAATTCAGTGCCGAGTTCGAGTGCCGAAAAGGGGACACACGCACGTTTCACAAAAGAAACGAGTAAAGGCATAAATTAAAATAAACGAAGGTGAGTGCGTCTTGCAAAACGAGCACGTCAAGAAATTTGCCTAACAAAAGCATAAAAGACCTCAGCAGGGAACAAGTCGAACAAGCTCAGTTCATCATGTATGATGTTAAGTCGAAGTTGAGGAACCAAAGATTACTAAAGATTTTGATTGTAAGAGGAAGATCCAGTTTTCGAACCAGATGTTGTCAGAATGGACCAGATGTATAGTTTGCTTTGTTTTAAACAAAAGTATTTAGTATAATGCTTTATGTTATCTATGATCTATATGATCTCAAAGTTTTTGTTGTATTTTTTTATTTTTATTGTAAATCTATGAGGTAACTCCTCATTAATGGAACGTGTTACCTGTAGCAATTACTTAGTTGACAATTCATATAACTGTCGATTACAACGCGCCAGTACGCCGTTTGCAAATTAATTCGATGTTAATTAACCTGCGCCGTGTGCCGCCCGCCAGCAGGATCGTCGTCATTGGAGCACATAAAAGCTAAGGTCAATGACAATTAAGTTACACAACAACAACGCACTGTACCCAAAAAAGTAATTCATGATAGAGACAATCCTTCGTATCATTCAGTAAAAAGGTAAGCACATTGTCAACAATATTACAAAGGATATTACTGGATGTTGTTATTGTTGCTATTTACTGATATTTATGAATGAAAACCAATCAACAACTTATTTTTTTTTTTTCATTTTTTGTTTTTTGTTTTGTTATAATTGTGATTTCTTTTGTTTTTGTTACCATAGTGTCACAATTCAAAAATTTGTTTGTTTTGTTTTTATCCACAATATATATAATTATTTAAGCAATTATTGACATTTGACATATTAATTATCACTTTGCATTGTGACACTTGAGTAGTGGTTTAATTACTTGACTTCGAATAAGAATTATAATTAAGTCATGCGCATGAAAATTAGCCTTGAATATATGTAGTTATTTAAAAAATGTTAAACAGATTAATTTATTGTTGATAACAAACTGCTTAGGTACGTGTAATTTGATCTTCGTGAATGACACATGGTTACCAGATGACAGTTATCGACTGTAATATGAACTAAATGCAAATTATATGATATATCCTTAATTGTTTAAGCAGAAATACTCGTAAGTAATTACAAACATTGCTTTGTTCTGTGAATTCACACTATTACTGTTATTGCAAACATTCATATTTTTTGTTAAAATTTGAGGTTAAGTTAATATTTACGTTGGAATCGCACCACAAAATAAAAACTTAAAATTTTTGTGTTATTTAACCTTCAATATTTAAGTTTGTGAGTAGAATTTTAAAAATCTTTATTTGTATTCTTATAAAATGGCTTCTTCTTAATATTAGTTGAAAGTTTGGTTATGTTATCATTCATAATGACGGAGATATGACTACAAAATGGCAACATAACACTTTTAGCAAATGTTACTACACCAAAACTCTAAATAATTAAATTTAGGGCAACAATTTCAAATTTCTGTAAGAACAAATTTACAAACGACCTCATTAATTACTTTATATAAAAAGTTGGTTATGTTACCAATCAAAATGGCCGAGTTACATCCATAAAATTAAGAAAAAATACAACTTTTTAAAAAATATAACTAACTTATTTCTATATGTAGAGAATAATTTAAAAATAATCAGCGCTACACCAGATTTGACAACTCTTTGAACTGTCAAAATTATAAAAAACATAACCTCAATTAAAACCTACCAAACCTGACAGTCTGACACCCAAATAAATTTGGTAAACAAATTTGTGAATGTGTCATTTGCAAGTCTAACGTAATCGTACCATTAACGCCCAAGCAATAAATAATTACGATGAAATTGTGCAATGGTACACGACTAAGCAAGTGATTTTATTTTTCATGCACGTTCTGCATTTTTACACCTGTCAACCAAGCGATTACACATTACGCTGTTGCGCATGAGTGATTAAATTTGCACAAATTTGCACTTTCGACTCGTGGACTACTATGCCATTAACATTCATAACATTAATGCCAAATAACAAACATATAATGTGCGTCTTTAAGTCTAGACCAAAAGATTAGCATGCAAAATGATGCAAAAGAAATAAACCGCGTCCAAATATAGCGCAGCTCGACATGCACTACAAGTTGCCTAAACCGAAAAACCAATCCAGTTTTTATAAATAAAAACTAAAAACCAGAATACAGCATGACCCAAATAAAGTTCTTGATAACAACTGCCGTTATCTACAAACATTCCACACATATTTCTAAGTTTCTAAGTATCACTAGTTCATTTCTAACAATTTCTAACAAATTATACTAAAACAACAGCGCCATCTAGTTATTTTTGTACTAACTGATAATTTAATTTTAGTAGAAAAAAATTCAAACCGTTCTGTATTTAAATTGTTTATGCGCTAACGCGTACAACAATTTATTGCTAAACCAGTAGTCGTCGAGGTCGTCCAAATAATTAAATATTTATGATTTACACTGAATTGGTACAAATTCAATGATATTGTAAAGAAATACTATGCTATCTAAACCTCATTATATATTAATTAACAAATCAAATTTAATAATTTTTTTTAAAGTAAATTAAAAAAATTATTAACAAACATTTTTAAAAATTTTAATTGTAATTGTTAATTTGATCACAATAATCACAAATTCGCAAAAAAACTGTTTTCTTACGTTGTAATTAAACTTCCAAATCCAAATAAGTTCAACTTTATTCGTTCGTTATCTGTTAAACAATTTGACGCAGATATAAGCTTACTTGATAACAGTACTCCAGTGCTGGTTATAACTCACTCGAAATGAAATACGAAACCCAAAAACAATTATATAACATTCGTCGTTTTAATTTGATTTTTAGTTTTAAAAAAACTCGCATTTTGCAATTCTAAATTTTGTTTATGGAATTTTCAAAAAAAAAACTCACCCCAACTTTTTCCATTACGACCAAGGACGGTACCATTCTTGGAATCGTAACAACCAATTTTAAAAGATTCCCACGCGGAGCGCTGTGGCGGTTTCATGTACGGAAATTCGTACATGCCATTTTCACTTTCCTTGCCGCGCATCGCCATTGTAAGTGACTCTTGCTCGGTGGCGGCACTCAATATTCAAAATCAAACTAATCCAAACTTTTCCCGCGGACTATTGAACACGGCACACTATGCTTTTTTGATGCCGCGCGCACCGCAACAACTTTACGACTATTTTGAGTTGGCGCGCTGCCTTACTTGCAATCCATATGAATTCAACATATTGACGACGACAGCGCCATTGTTGAGTTTCGTTCCCCGTCCTCCATGTTTTACTCAGTTTTACTCAATGGTATATCAAAAAATTACGAATCTGAAACTAATACTTTTGTTAATTAATGATGTCCTGTATCAATATAAATAAAATGTAATATTCTGTAATCTTTTTTTTGTTAAAAAGTTTAAAATTAAAGTTTGCTTAATCTAAACAAAATGGCCGCCATTTTTTTATTTTAGATTAGTAGTGTAAATATTTAATTGTTTACGTTACACAACGTTACTGAACGTAAACAATTACTACCCGAACGTAAATTATAATTTAATTAAACTTTCAATCAATTAATATTGAAATTAATTAACTGAACGTATAAAAAAGTATTAATAATAATTGATGTGAGTACTTACATCAACTTACTTGAGTTTACGTAATATAAACAAAAACAAACAAATTAATAATTAATTTTTTGTTTAGATTGCACAAAACACTTTTGTTGAAAATTATTGGTACACAACTTTATTATAAATGTGTTATTTTTATTTTATGGCAAGAATTTAAACGAAAAACTGGATTGTTGATTGTTGATTGACTACGGGTGTTGCTCTACTAAAACTAACTAAAATAAAAACATGTAAAACAAAACAAAACAACATCGTAGGCAGAGCAGGTCAGAGCCACCTTAGTTGTTTTCTGTGTTTTGTTTTGTTTGCGCTGCAATGAAACGCGGTTGTTTCATTTGTTTTTTCAAGGCATGCTTTTCTTATTTTACGTTTACAAACATAAACATTCTTATTGTGAGTTCAGTTGTGAATGTGGTGAACTTGTGGTGAGTTGTGAATTGTGAATTGTTGTTGTGAATAAAAAAATTACAATGGAAAATAGTCAATTGTAAGTAAAATGTTATAAGTTATAAGTTATAAGTTATAATAGTCTATTGTTAATATTTATAAAAAACGTAAATTGTTACTAAAAGTATCAAATTATTGTAATAATAAATGTAATAATAAATTGTTTGAATTGTCAAGCAATTTGTTATATGCAACCAACAATTGCATATTGAGTTTTTGCATCAACACAACAACAAATTTTTTTTGCTTAAACAATACTTTAGAGTCATAAGAATATTATCCCGTTTTGTTTATAAAAAAAAATTAATATTTAAAAGGTTTAATTATTGATTTTACCACAGCGCCATCTATAGAATTAAAGAGGGAATTAAAACTTTAAACGCTCATATCTCAGAATTGATTTTTTAAGTTCCAAAGACAAATAACTCAGACAATTTTCAAACGAATGACTTGAAATTTGGGATATATCTTTGAATATACATTATCTTTGTGAGTACTTAAGATTTTTGCGATGTATTGCATAGTTCATTAGTTATTAACAATTTTATGACAATTTTTTAGGTTAATTTAACATTTTTTACTTTGGAAGTGCGTCATTTGACCGAAAATCAATATATCGCAATAATTCTACGTACTTCTATAGCTGGTCTAATATAGAATCATAATTTTATTATGTTTTATTTTGCAGTATTTCTGAAAAATAAATCTAAAAACAATTCTTGTAAAAAAAAATTACTGTTAATGATAAAAATGATAATAAACTTAAGTACGAGAATATTGTTAAGTTCTGACTCATTTATTGCACCATATTAGTCAAGAGAGTCAAGATACGCACGACCATAAGATGTTCTTAGTATTGAACCACTTAATACTTAATGCAATTACTAGAAATGGCTTGAATTGTGTAAATACAGCAACATGACTTACTTGTTGTGATAATCAGTAATTTGTCTCGACACCCGGCGCCATTTTGGACATTAACACCGATAATAAGCGGCTTATTGACGCTGTTGTGTTGCAAAACAGCAGGTAATCTATTTGTCTCAATTTATCACCAATCGATATGTGCTTTTCTTTACACAGTTTACTCACTAACAGCTATCAGTTACACAGCATTGCAATTAAGTTAATTGACGACACAATTGAGGGAATATTATTATCTGGGAATAAATATAGGGTGAGTTATTTTATTTCGTTAACTCATTTTGAGTTGCTCCGTTTGGTTTCGTATATTATATTGAAATATTCACCATAACTTAATGAATAATTGGCACAAGTTTGCAAGTTGAGTATTTTTAGTCCCACCTGCGATCTTCAAAAAATTTCCCGGGCAGACGTTTTTTTTTAATGTAGGTTACGCCTATAAACTCGACGACTTTGCAATTGCGGCCTTTGCAAGCGACCGATATTATTTTTAGTTGCAAAGTTTCGCAACCAAAACATCTATAGACTTTATGGGTAAATAAATGCTGATGAATTTGGTTTGCGGAGATATGATGATACATGAAACGAATTCTTTTATGTTCATTTATTTATATTTGTTTATTGATGTTTAGAGTGTAGGTTAAAGTTATCGGACTTGGTTTTGTGTAAGAAATATTTGTATGTTAACAGGTTTCAATTTCAAGTGGATAGGATCAATTGGTTTTTAAAGTACCAAAGTTTCTGAAGCAGAGAAGACTGAAACTGGTTTTGACAGGGGTAGGTAGTTACAGGGACAATGCTTATTGAATTGATTATCATAATAATTGTTAATGAAGAATAATAATGAACTATAATAAATTGCAGTTGAACAGCTAGAAGGAAAGTAGACCAAAAGTTTGGTTACGTTTTTAAATGAAATAAAAGCATACAAAGTTGCATAACACACCATTTACATTGATAAGTAATTACAGTGAATGCTGTCCCTTTTTGATCACTACATGATAATAATTTGTGATTTACTTAACTGTTAGAGTACAGAGTCACTAAACAAATTTTGAATACCAAAAACCAAACAAAAGATTGTCAGATTGTAAAATTGTATGATCGTAAGATTGTAAGATTGGAAACGATTGTAAATTATCACATTCTGTGTGTGAAAAGTGTGAAAAATATTAACAACGTAGGTTGTTATAAACTATATCCATTTATTATTAACATCGAGATGCTAATCATCTTCTTGATTGACATGTTCTAGAGTGTGCATCATCGTCGAGCGGCCAGTGGTGAATTCGAACTATCTATCAAACTAGTTAGATCCTTGGAGCGTACAATGTAAGATCCATCGTATAGATATATAGATAAACGATGCATCGACTTATCTCAAATGCTTGTCTGTCTACTTCAGTTTGGATTGGGTTTGCAAGAAAACCGTTTTGGTTTCTGTTTTCGAGACTAAGCGAGTTCTTGGCGGTGCGCTTCGGTCCAAACTGGTTACATGCGGACACCACGCCGGTGTTTTGCTCACAACACGTCTGTCTGAACGCTAACGTAAACAAAGTTTGTTGTAACATTAGCATTCGTAACGGAGTCATTAAGAATTCGTTATGAATTAACGAATGTTTTGACGGGATAACGACATTGCAACACGGAGTGCAGTATAAAGACTAATAAAGACCCGGTTTGATATTTCTAGGAAATATGGCAAATTTAATGTTTTAATTTGTTTTAGTTTTTAGTTAAAAAGATTAAGATCGTTTTTGTGAACCAACAGAGGAAGACAAAATGACATCTTTATCACCTTCTTGACTATTCTTGACTACTCCCAACTACTCGTTTTTATCCTTTTAAAGTTATTCTCCTCTTTTGCTACTCTTCAATTTAGCAACTATCATATACAGTGAGCCCCTGCTTAAAGATGTCTCGTTTAGCGATCTCTTATTTCAACCCGAACCACTGAGGAACATCTCCGAATTTCCCCACACTAGGTTTCCAAATATCTAAAACATATCGGCTCGTGTATTTCTTTTTTTACACCGCTTATAAAAAGTGGTTGAGTGACTTTAAATTCATTTATAATTCTGTTTGGAGCAATTTGATGCGCTTCAAGGAATCATGGTATGCAACACATAAGGCATGTATTACTACAGGAGTGGCCAAACTTAACCAAATCTCTTGATATACATATTTTTTACAAATATTTTTAGGGCTGCAATTAATTACGCAATTAAAGGACTTTGGTTATAATTTTAGGAAATTATCTAAACCCAGAGCTCGAATATTAAAAGCTTCAAATAGTCGTTCATTGGAACGTGTGATTTTTTGTCTTTAATCCTTTAATATCATAGCAATTTTTAATTATGAAATAAAACTAACAAATGCAAGTTATTAACAATTAAATTATCTTTAAAATAAGATCAAACATATTTTGTTATCATTAATATTTATACAGTTATCTTCAATTAAAGTTGACTTTACTTATATAACCTAACTTATGTGTTGCAATTATGTATTTGTTATTTAAACACCTAAATAGTTCGACAATGTTGTCTGCTAGGTTCTGGTATAATCTCCAATAAATAAAAGTCATAATTAACATTTTCTTCCACAAAGTTCCTTTATTGTTTCAAGTGTTAGCTTTCTTAATCATACATAAAATAAAAAACGTACAAGTTAGTGATCAGTCAAAAGTGTAACTCGTCGCAAAACGAATCAAATACCATTATAACCCACCCCGAAAGACAGTATAATCACCATAAAACTAAGATTAGCAAATTTCATTTTAAAATCAAACGAATTCGCCAATCATCCAAGAGATAATATGTTGTGTTGAATTTAAAGATTTCGTGCCTTTGCCTGTTCGTGCGCTCTGTTGTGTTCGGCCCTCGCGCGCGCCACCTCCGGTGTTTCGGTCGGTACTACAGGTAACTGCGCTGGGGAGGCCACATGTGAGGTTATGTGCTGCGAGTATGCGATCGGTGTAAGATGATTGATGTACGCGTATTGTGGATGACCATATCCGTAGCTGTACGCAAATCCAGGCGCGGCCAGATGCGCCACTGTTGGTAGCAAAGCAGGTGAATGATAAGTAAACAATGAAGTTCGCAAAATTGGCAAAGCATGCGAATGAATAGTCGTAGTTTGTGTCTGCACAGTTGGTTGCGAACGTTCTAGGGGTAAAGGCAGTGGCTTCGTATTAAGTTCTTTAAGTTGCTCATCTGAATGGTTCTCAAACTGAATCAATTGTTCTTGATGTTCTTGTTGTTCTTCAGATGGTTTTGCTTTAACGCTGACATCAATGGTATCATGTTGAAGCACCGCTGCAGGAGCAACTATAGGCAGGACCGGCGCTGGAAGATTAGTCGCAGCTACGCGGAAGCCATTGATTTCATCGGAGGTGTAATGAACTGATTGGAGTTTTCCTTCTGCGTCCACGTAACTGTAGCTTCCTTGTGTGATGCCATCAGCAGTTTTGACTTCTGCTTTTGCTGATTGGGGGTTGGAGTACCCATAGGAATATTGACCCAGCTGATCTTGAGTATGGTACTGTGAGCTGGACAACAGTACTGGAGCAAGAAGTCCTGGTTTGGCGTCCATGCCGACTGCCAGGATAAGCACCGATGTGAATGTGAGTAAATTCATGGTTACTGGTGGGTTTTTCTTGTAGTGTTCGTGTGGTTTAAACTTGCGGGCGCTGCTGGTGTACCAGTACTCGCCACGACGCACGGAAATTGTCTTCGGAGACGGCGTCCCTTGCCACGGTCTTTATATACTTGTGCCGCACCCATATACGCACAGGGTGAGCTTTTTTTGTTGTCTTCTGGTGTCGAGCGTCCACCGGCCGCTGTCCACGCCGCCATGTTGTCTTTGAACTTCTTGGACGAGAGGCGAGTGAGCGGGAGGACGCTGGAGAGACCAATTGCACCTTACCAGTGCTGATCATGTGCGTTCAGCGAGTAAGTACCTGCATGCATTTTTATTTGCGCGTTATCCGACGTTATGCGTTCGCATTATGATACTAGTTTTCTACAGTTTGTTCACACTAATAATTTATTTTTAATGTTAAAACATAACACACAATCGCTAATATTTAATTAATTTTTTTTTGCTTTTTCTAGGTTTGTCCTTGGAGGCAAAATCCGTCATTTTGTAAGAAAAATCAAAACTAAACAAATAAAAAAACAAAAGATAACATCATATAAATCACCAAAAAATAGTTTCGTTTTTGCTCACAGATGTCGCGCGTAGATTTTGACATCTAACGTCAACATGGTGACTTGATTGTCAGTGATTGTTGGTGATTGTGAGTGATTGTATACCTAATTTATTCTAAGTTTTCCTTGTATTTTAATCAAATAATTGAACGTACTGTATGATCAATTACAATTTACCAGTGCCGTGTGACCCGTCCACGCGTAAACTGCTTGCCAGAAGAATGCGACGCCGAGTTGTTGACTTTGAAAACCCATCGGTTCGCGGTGCGATCGAATCGAAGGAAGAATCGCATCGCAGGCGGCTAAACTTTTTACATCGCGTGCGGGCCGACAACGCGACGCACGTCGCACAAGGTCATTGCAATTTTGCTGCGCTTTTTCACTTCTGCTTTTTTCCAATCGCCTTCGTTCGGGAAGTCACTGACCACAGTCAACACCACGACAACA
>JARJDS010041782.1:9714563-9731151 GCA_030264155.1 Atheta pasadenae | reverse complement strand
TATTATGACTGAATGTCTCTTCTTTGTTCATTTCATTAATTTTGTTGTTTTCGTAAGTTAAACTTGTTTGTTTAACTTTTACTACTGCATTGTTTCACGGTACGCTGCATTCAGCGGCTCGTGAGTGTATTGTAAATACGAAAACGGCCGCCTCAAGGCCGTTGCATTTGCAGGAACAACACACGCGTATGGTGAGTATGAATAAGCTGCATCGATTGTTTCTGCGGTGAGTTTGTTTAAAAAATTAATCAGGGTGAATGGACTGCACTCACTCACTGGCTGCTGCTGCTGTTCCTGCTGCCAGCGTGAACGCACGTACACATAATGTGATTGTAGCGAATGTAGCTGCGCGCAACAAACAGCTTGTTGTCATTTGGACATTCGTATATATTCTATAGTATCTATCGCAATCGAATCGCTCTGTTGGGCGGCGATTCATTTATGTGTCGACGCAATTTGCACTTCAGAGTCTTGTCATCGTATTGTTTTACTCGCAGGGGAATTCAAATTCGTTGTCATTTGTATGTTTACCGCGCTAAGTACCAGTATATATGTGTATTGAATGTGTTGGTGGAATTGCGTACTCGGTGCGTGGCTTAGAAGCTTAACACGCTAAGTTTGGTACTTATTTGATATGGTTGATTAGAGTAGGTGTAGGCTGCTTGTTGTTCTGTTGTGCACTGTGTTTATTAATGATTCTCGCATCATTTCTATTACGATACCGTGGCTAGTTTGTTTGTAGTTGCAATCAGTATAATCCAGTAAATATTAAACGTGTTGGCAGCGCTGCAATCTAGTTTTTAAATTAATAAATAAACTACGCTTCTTCTTAAATCTGCGTCCAAAGACTAGATATTTGAACTTTAGTCCAGTTTGGTACATTTTCTTTCCATGGACTTCAGAATTTAATTTCCTATTGATGTGTCAGTGTGACTGCTACTGAACTCATATTTAAGGTTCAACATTTGATAAGTTTGATCCTTGTTGGATTAACTTGTCCATTACCTCGTGGAGTTTTTTTTGTAATGGAACGTAGGTAGATTGTGAATGGTTTAATGTTTCATTGCGCATTAATGGCGCATTTTTAGCACTTGAGCGTGTCGCTCATCGTTTTCTTAATGGTTAGATAGCTAAATAGATAGATGGTGTCCATTCGTACGTATGCAATCGCACTGAGTAGCGGAGTACGAAAATTACTGGTAATTTATGCGGATTAATAAATCCGACCGACCTTCGCCAACATTTATTTTATTTAGCTATTAGCGCGTCACGCCTGCAGGCGGCGGAGATGGCGGCGGAGATGGCGGCGGGCGCACAATTTATTTACAATTTTGTGTGATTGTTCAATTAGGCGACACATTGCTGGTGCGCAGCGCAGTGTTGAGTTGCGCCGCCGCCACCGCAAACTCTCAATTGTAAATTACACGTATTACTACTTGTATGGGAATTTACGGGTAATCGCATGCTTAGCAATCATGTTACTAAGCGACATGGCATTAACTACTATGTGTGTTTTGAATGTTATCATTTTTTAACTTCCAAAAATTTTATTAACTGCGCTTGCAAAGGTTTTCTTCATTATGATGTCATGTTTTTTGAAATGGTGGTTTGATTGTGATTTAAATGATTCAGTAGTAAAACTTTGTTATTTTTTAATTGATGGAAGGAAGCGATACACGAAACTTTTTGTTTGGAAGAATGTTTGTTGCTTTTTCTTTGTACGAGTCTAACTTTTAGCTTTTTCGCCGATAGCAACCACCAATAGAAATATAGGTTAATGAACTTTATTGATTTTTTCATTAGAAGCGAGTTTTTCATTGCGTTGTTTAGTTTTATCGAAATGGATATCAGTAGCAGAAGAAATATTAGTTGAGGGATTTGGCCACCCGAATGTTTCGTATGAGACACCTCAAATTTTGTTTTCACTCTTAGAGTTTATTGTTGATTCTTTGTGGATTTCTTTAGTCCTGTGCGTGTTTTATGTGTTTTTGCAAGTGCAACTTTATCCGGTTTATCCAACTAGAGTGGATTTAGTGATAAATTTTAATTGAAAACCAAACAAATGTGTATTATATGGATAAATTTACGTGGGAAATGTTTGTTTCTGGTGGTCGTAACACATTGTCGTTTTGTTTTAGAAGGCTGCAGCCGTGCATCTCCAGAGACAGTGCCCCAGCTCACGCGTGGAACGCATCTACATGGATTGGATCTGGTGGGTTTTACAAGGGCTGCCATTCACGCACCTGGTGCGCGTAATGGATTGCTTTTTCCACGAAGGTATTAAGGTAAGCGAACCACATTAACCTTCAACCTAACTAATATTTTTTAACATTATAAATTGCGTTGTCTTTTAAATGAATATTCTTAATACTGAGTGATGAAACAAAAGAAGGAAATGGTAGATAATTAAATTCGTCAAGACAGGGTTGGTCCAAACCACAACTAATCTATTTAAATAAATATTACTCACTCGCAAGCCGTAAATATTTTTATCTCGACTTCCTGTGTGGGGCCTTCCTGTAAATTCAACTTATGTAATTTGTAATTTCAATGTACCCGAACAAATGAAATTACATAAACTATTGTCGGTTGCCCGCCAAGCCAGCGAGCGCACAGAGATCATGCGCTACTTCAACTTCTCTCTATAAATATGAAATCACGTGCTATTTTTGCGTTATCTTGGCAAATGCCGAGCATATTCGCGCTTACTTACTCCTAATATACTCGACCAGACGCCAAAACTAGTGTTTATGTGCGAAAACACTTGCTGTACAATATTGACAATAAAGTTTATGTGTAGTACAATCATAACAATCATTCTCCAAGTCTTTGTGTTGTTGGTAAAGCTATAAATTTGATTGATTTATTTGCTTAGGTATTATATAGAGTAGCGATGGCCATCCTAGTCCTTTTCCACAAGCACACGTCGTCTTCGGCGGGTGGTGCCGAGTGGTCCGCTGACATCCAGAAGAACGGCATTGACGCCGCTCTCACCAAGTTTCTGAAAGAGATCACCATACCACCAAATAAAGTTTGTTTAAACGCCAATTTTTACCGCTAACATTATTTAATTGTTTAAATGGTTGAAGGTGCTAAAGGCGGCGTTTGGTATACGCGGGCTGAGCTCCTCGTACATATCGCGTGTCTTTATCAGGACTGAGATGATACTGCAGAGCAAGACTGTGATACGATCGGGACCGATGGTGCGGTCACGGTCCAACGAGAATCTACCTAACAGCCAGAGTCAGAACAATATCCAGATGGTTTCGCATACGTTAACGATACGCGAGGTAAGTTAAGTTACTACATCTATCGGTTGTTAGTCCCAACTATAAATTAGAATCGACAGCCACAGCCAATGAAATGGTTGCGTAAATTTACGAGTTGTCTGAGATGTCAAATGTTTTTTTACTACGTTTATCTTTGCGGTGAAAAACAACATGAATATAACTCGGAATGGTATAATAAAAGGCAATAAAAGTTAATCGTGCGCCGCTGCGACTTTGTGGAAATAGCTTAATCCTGCAAATGTATAATTTTGAAATCTGGTCGAAAATGTGTGGGTGATGGGTGCAATGGTGCAGTATAAAGCCGCCAGGGGGCTGTACTTGTAAATATCCATCAAATCGATTTATCTTGTAATTTATTTGTTTTTCTACTTTCATTCTTTGCTATTTTTTGGAATACTGGTGACAGCAATCTGTTTCTAAATGGTTACTTTTTTTAAATTTGTAAATTTATACTGTTCATTCACTCATTGTTATCAACTTCATCAAATTATTTTTGTAGACACTTTGTAAGCGATGCTTTAGCAAACAAATCGTTTTAAATTTTTCAGAGGGTGCCCGAAGAGATTTACAATGAAATGGTAATTGTATTGGTTTTTTTGATCGCTCGTTGCCGAGACGTTGCGCTTTCATCTTAACCATGCATTATTGGATTGTGCAAATTGCAACATTTATTAAAAACACGCCCATTTATTCCACTTGTTATTAATCAAATAGACAACAGCAATAACTATTTCTGATGTGCATGTTTACGCGTATTGTGTTTATTTTTAGAAATCGATTCATTTTTAGCCAAACCGCGTTGCTTTCTTTGTTATTATTTGTTTACAAGTTCATTTTAGTCGAGTTTGTTGTAAATAATATGCATAGCTCGCGACCGCGTGCATTCCGTGGGGATTTTTTTATTTTTTTGGCAGCGCAAGGTGTTTTCATTTGTATTTCGGGCGTGCTAACATTGAATTTTCACAGCTGAACCTGAAATAACTCGCTTCGTGTTGTCGCCAGCAACAAACGGCGCTCGGCAGTAACGAATAATCGATTTGTTTAAATTTATCTAGCTGTTGTTTGAAAACCCAAAGCATGAAATGCAAATAATCAGGTCATTTAGCGTGGGCAATAAAACAAGTGGACAATGAGTGTGATTTAGCATAAATTTAAATTATCCACACAAAAATATCATAATCATTTCTATCACTCGCTTTTGGTTGTTATGACTTTGTTAGTTTTATGGGAATTCTTTGTTTTTGGGGTTGTTATTTCCAGATGCTTCGTTGGCTGCCTATGTTACGCTTTGGGCTTTATGTCCTTTACGTCATAATCTTTGTTTTCAGGGTGTTCTATTTTCTTAAACGACAAAAACTGCTACTTGAGGGGTAGTTTGGCCACTCTAGAGGCCTTTTGCGGTTAAAGTATTGTTTAAGCAAAAAAAAATTTAGATTTTTTTGATAATTCTAGAGTGGCCTAACCTCTAAATGTACCGATTAATGACTTTATAGCTACTGAAAAACTGCTTACTATGTGAAAAACTAACAATCAAGCACTCGCTTGTCGTTCCCACTTCTAGCAAAACTCATCTGACCTAGAAGACGACGTCAGCGAAGACCATTCCTCCTCATTCGCAGCCGACTTTAGCTTCGACGAACTTTTTACTAACAAAAGCAAATTAACATCGTCGTGGTGGTTAAATATTGACCCACAAGTACGTGTTTCTCTAGTTGATTTTTCTTTTGCCTTCGGTGAGACGAACCAATATTGACTCGGGACAGGATAACGCACTGCTCTCTTTTATCAACATTTGTAAATTGTATTTCAATGTGTTCTATGACTGTTTGTGACGTCATCCAAGTATAAGTCGTTGTCTGTGTTTGTCTATTGTACTAACGCCATTTTTAACGTTTGTCTTTCTGCTGCTTGTGATTATCCTCGTGCGTCGGACCAAATAAAAACACTCACAGGGCGAACACACGCCTGGACCGCGCACGGTTGCAGTCGGTGTTTATCCTGTGCAGAACATTCGTTCGCAAATATTAGATAATCAGGACGTAAGTTATCTGAAAATAACATTACACAAACGATTATAAGTTAACAGTTTTTATGTTAGACTTTTGTATGCACCATTCAATTGTTATTTGTACACTCTGTATAGTTTATTGTTTAAAAGTGTCCCGACACGAAAATGCTTTTATCAAATTTCGCAATTAGATTTCCTTTCTGCACAATGCTATATCTATATGTGTGTATTGGATAATTTTTCATTTGCATTTTTTATGTGGTGACGTGACGCAGGACGCATATTAACGCCCGGTAGTGGACGTGTGAGATGAGAATCGCATCATGGCGTTAATTTTTATCGTCTAGCACTCGCGTCAGACAAGTCTGCAGAGCAGACGCGAACAGAAACGTCCAGAGTGCGTTCACTTTTTTCTTCCTCCTTGCGTATACACGTTATTATTCTTTTTATCTCTTTGTTATTGTCATTTGCGTTCGGATCGTTGCGTTTTCGTGTAGGTCACGCGACACTATCGCGTGTGACGTCTGCGTCGTATCGAGCTTTACGTTTATGGCATTCTTATTGTTATTTTACATATACATTTATATCATTCAGCTTCGCATAATGAATATTGATACTTTTGCTTTGCGCTCATTCTTAGACATTTATTGACAGCTTTTGTTTTGTTTATGCTTTTTTAGAGTAAAGTAAACGCAACCAAGCATGCACTCGCCGTGCAAAGAGTTAGTATGCAACCAATCTTACCTCTAGCAGTATGTACTGATAAATCATGTTTCATTATAATTGTGAATGTTTGGATTTTTAATTTAAATCTTTAATTTCATTACCACCTTGCTTTGAAACCTGTTTTATTATTGGTCGTTTCATGGTACTCACAGATCATAATTTTAATTATTAATTGCTTTGTTTTTGCTTTGGATAATGTTAATTTTAAGTTTTATTAATGTACCAACAACACATGCGCTTTATTTTTTAAATGTATGTTTTTGTTTGTGATTTGTTTTGTTTTGCTCATGTAGTGTGAGTGCATGATGCGAATATAGGTAAAATACGTTATGTACGTCATACATGTTTCATGTGAATGTTTTGCCTGGCTGCTTCCGGGCTAATTTGCATTTTGCTCAGTTTATGAAATCCGATTAAATTTTTGTTCATGGGTACGCATGTCTCTGATTCTTTAGCTGCTGGCGTTATGGTCATGGCTGCCGGTGCGGATCACCATGTACCAACCGATCCTGCTGTACACCACCGAGGAGCATGGATGCTCACTGACGACGTTCTACGTGCGCGTGGAACAACACGAACCGACGCTGTTAATGATCAAAACCATCAATAATGAAGTGAGTTGAATATAAAACAATTGAATTTAGTTTGGGCTAAATTACTGTTGGTGTTTTAGATATTTGGAGCTTATTGTTCGTCGAAATGGGGCGAACGCAACCTAAAGGACGATCGCGGTAATCGCCAAGCGTACTTTGGCACAGGGGAAACGTTCCTTTTCTCGTTGTATCCTGAACGTGCGAAATATCCCTGGGTTGGAATGGAAGGCGAGAACAATCTGGGACATGCGGCAGAGCTGTTTATGGCTGCGGATTCAAAAATGATTACAATTGGCGGCGGGTATGTTTTTTTATGTTATTGTTTTCTTACGTACAAAAATGCCAACACTACGTGGCGTCACGAATCATTTGAGGTTATGAACGTAAAATTGGGTTTTTAAAATGTTGTATTGTTTTGTTGTAGTGAGGGTCAAGCAATATGGATGGACGAAAACATTCGTTATGGTAAAACAGACAGATGCCAAACGTTTAACAATCCGCCGCTGTGTCAAACAGGCGACTTTGAAATCCGCGTGCTGGAGGTGTACGGCTTTGCCGCCGAGCAAATGTAATCGTGAAGCAGACAGACAGCAAATGAGTCGCATCAACGCATCAAAGGCGCGCATACACACACTGAAAGAAATTAAAATTATAATCATAGAGCAGAGCCATTCTTCGTATTGTGTACAGCTCGCCAGACAGGACACCCGTCAAGGATGTCCTCATTCACATGTATCATTCGAGTAGGAATCGGTAGGGTAGTGCAACGAGTAGCTAGACGCATCTATAGCATGCGAACCAAGTAACGAATATGAAAATTATACATAATAATAGCTATTTATATACTCATGCAGAAATGTGTTGTAACGAGCGTTTTTTGTTTGTACTACAATGGAAAAATGCAAACGGCAATGTAAGTGAGTAGGGAATTGAAAGCTTTAACTTTGGAACTAAATTAAAAGCAAAACGAGATGAATTACCAAAAAAGGTAGTGTGGAGGAAGAGTTATTTAACGTAAACAACAAATTAAGCTACAAATGCCATGTTAACAAAACACTAACGAAATCAAAAGCAAATGTGAAATATGTACGAAGGGACGTAGAAGAAAGAGAAATCTCTCATTCCAAAGCCAACCTATACCAGTGCTTGTTATTTATACTTGAGGCTTTATTGATTGTTTAAACTTAAAGAGTTTGAGTTGAGTGCGCGATATGTTTTGCACCCGTTTGAAAGTTTATTACGCGCGGCCGATGTTTCAAATGTCAGTCGACGCGTTCTTATTTAAATTTGACTATGAAATTTGACGCATGGCGTGTGTAGTGAATGAGACGACCGATATCAATCGGAATTTCAAAAGAATTGCAGAACGGCAGAAGATATATGCAAATGACACACTAGATTCTAGTCGGAATACTTTTACAATTTTAATTCTTGTTATTGTCCTTTAACAAAAAAAACTAAATTATATTTAAGTGTACATAATTTTCTAAGAATGAGACGTGAATCGCATTGTTATACATTGTTCACTAAAACGTTTTCCATTCCAGCCGGAAGATGACGAATTGAATACCAGGCAGCACCAATCGCGCAACTATCAGACGTAGGTGTGCGGTGGGTTGCTGACGCTGATAACAAATGCAATTCGTTATCTTCTAAACTGGAAAGTGGAAAGCACGTTGTTATAAACGCTGAGCGTTGGCTTTCTTTTATATTATTAATCGTATGTAATTAAGTTTCTGTTTTATCAATGTTTTTCCAATTTATTTCCGCGAAATAATACTGTGATTCACCATTATTACTATTAGTTACTATTAGGCGTTTGTATAGACGAGAACGATGGATGGAGAATTGGAATACCTGGAAATGTAGACAAATGATTGAAGGGCTATAAACATGATGATCTTCTCTTGTAAATATGATTTGTTATTAAGTCGACTATAAATGTTATGTTTAGCTTATGTTTAGCACACTCGCAAGTGCCAAAAAGTTTATTTACGAGCCGTAAAACAAAAGCTTACGAAAACTATCAAGATGGCGTTGGTATTTTCATCGAGACAAATGGAGACAACCAATCAAAGATACGCGAGGTATCGGGAGAGGGGGAGACGTTTGACAACTGACGTTTGTAAACAAAAACAAGTGATTGATAAACTTGTACAACTGAAATAAGTAATCTAGACATTGTGAAACTTTCATTGTTCAGCGAAGACGTTTAGTATTTGCTCACACGTTATACATAACGAATTTTACAGCGCAGAATGCAACATTGCTAACGCATAATTTGCACACATATCATGTTAAATCATTGTTTCATTATTAAATTTATATATGCAAGAGCAAGCTGGATGAGTGCAGAAAGTGTCACTTTTCGATGTTAATCAATGTTCAAATATGTATTATTAGTTTTTCGCCAAAACTTCAATCGCAGTAAAGAAACATAACGTGTGCACATGTTGGTACTTCATTAAGCGGATTATGTATTAATTGATACTGATAAAAATTGCAAGCGTCGTCATGTTTCTTTCCTGCAATTGAATGACAACGTGCTACGTATATGTTGGAATTAATCACTGTAACTTGTAATTATTGTATAATGTATCTTTGTGATATGTGTATTCATGTATTCACGTTGCCTGTATAATTGTATTATTGTAAACTTATAAAGCGTAAACATAAATGTAAAGATGTTCGAGCACCGGATTATTGCAATCGCAACGACGACATTTTGCAACTTGCTTGAAAAGCTGAAGCGCGTTGTGTTTGTCAATACGCCGGTAGCTTTATCATATAAGTTACGTTCTTGATGTACAAATTGATTGTTACAATGAGCGTTGGGTGAACGCTCGTAATTTGAATTGGCAATAACCAAAGTGAGAGAAAGCTTGGCGCGTGAAGCTTTGCATTCGATGGGGGAGACGCAGATGCAGATGATAGAAGGAAGCACGCGAAACTGTGAATGTTTTTGAGCAATCAGCACGTCATCACGTGGTTAAATTAAATGTTACTGGAATAAGTTTCTCACAAGATGACCGCTTGCGTTTATTTTGCGATTGCTTGAACATTACGTACGTTTTGGACATTCTCTTTGACTGTTATTAGTTACCAGTCAACCTTTGTACTGATATATGTAATTATTGTATTACTCACTCATTACGACTTTTTGGGTTTTATTCATTTACCCTCATACTTCCCGTATTATAATAATAGTTCATCATCGAAGAAACAACAGATATTATATATCTTACTAATTTATTACAGGTTATTTTAAATCTATGTTTTAAATTGTTCTGTGGTCAATTGTGTGATCAGCATAAGGTGAGTTTGGTTGCCTACGTCTGAAATAATTTAGTGGAATGGATAATAAACATATAGAAACGTCTAGAAAACAAACAATATTTATATTCGTTGTTTAAATAACATTATTGTAGTATTCCGTTGCGCAACAGTTTTTATCTACAAATTAAATTACCATTCAAATGTTCTAGAGTATTCTCGACTTTGCGGTTCTTACATCATGTTTCATTGTTTATGAGTATATTGGGTTGCATACGCGAGAGGTCACTCATCTCTGTCAGTTTATAAACATAATAACAATATTTATGTGCATATTTACGCGTTCCGGGTGATAATGAATGACCAGACGTAAACTACAGACACCCTCGTCTCGCCATCGCAATGTTTATAACAATTAATAGAATTGCGTATGAAAATTGCGATAAAGTCATGCATTCGTCAGATAGTTATAAAGACGGCCACCTTGCGTGCTAGTGCGCTAGTAACCTAGTGCGCCGGCCGTCGCCCGCACTCCGTCAGTGGCTGAGGTACCATCGCAGACCGCACCAAGGTAAAAATTGCACCTTCGAATTTTCCTCCCCGGCGTCCTCGCACATCGAATGCAATAACGCATGTGGCACAATCAACTTACCCCCTATATGCACCACTAACCCTAGCAGCATTTATCCACCATATAACTGTGTGATTTGCGTTTCAAACCTAATTACGATCGAATTTTCGCGTTATGTAAGTTTTCCGCTGCTCGATCTAGCTTTGCGTTTATGGCGCGTTTATTGATCATGTTGTAGTCCACAACATAGATGGAATCGCTTTTTTATTTCGGGAGTGTGTGCTATAGAGCGCTTTGCATGATTTCGTTTACTTGGATTAAAGTTACAAAGATTTTGCAGTTTTTTACTCAATTGTGCTCATGGTGCAAGTGAAATATGCAAATGCGTTTCTCACTCGCTCTCGTGTAATACCGGCAAGCGTCGTCTGCGTTCGTGTCATGCGGGAACGCACGACAGCTTGCGACTCTCTTGACACGCGCAATAGAGCGGGGCCCGGCTGCCAAAAGCCGCTCGACTGCGCTCTGCGGTTTCGTCAAATCAGTTTAAAATTAGTCGTAGTGACGTAAAGTCAGTTTCGTAATATTAACACACGAGTTCGGACACTGTGCGACTGAGGCAAGTTGAAGTACGTGTGCGATATTTATTAGAAAGTGCACTTATAAACAATCTATTAATTTGCGAATCGTTAACCTACTTTAAAAGTCTCATTTTGAGGTTAGAATCGATTAACTTCAGTCTGTTATACCTAAAGACTGCTAGAGACTGACTGAATTTTAAATAAATTATTTTGTTTTTGATTCTTGGTGTTGTGTAGTGCTGTTTTTAAGTGGTTTGTCCTTTGCAGAATGCACAGGGCACGGACAATCTTCAAGACCCTGACGGGTCCGCAAGGGCAGAAAATGGGCGCGTGGCTGCTCGCGCCCAAGAATGGCCCTTCGGTGCTGTGCGTTGCACCTCTCAGAGAATACACAACGCCCGCAGCCTCCGAACCCTTCCTCAACGGCAGTTCAACATCTTATGTCGAGGATATGTATAATGCATGGCTTGCAGATCCATCTAGTGTACATGCAGTAAGTACCAGAATACTTTGTACGAAAGTATCAAAAATTTGAAGATCAAAATTCACTTCAAAGTGCACAACAAATTATTTATCTTAATAGATTAAATTAATTGTTATCAGTACCATGTGATACAAAACTCATGATAAACTTAACAACTGTGCAAATATTAAAAATTACGAGTGAGTGTATTTTTTTTGCTAAAATGTTTACTTTTTTTAGTCATGGGATTCTTACTTCAGAAACTCTCAAGGTGGTGGCGGTTACCAAGCACCACCATCGTTGGGTCAACCTGGCCGTAATGAAGTAGCGATTTCATCGCTTCTTCCTAGCCTTTCAGGTGGTCTTGCCCTTGGCGCCCCTGTTAGTGACAAAGTTATTGATGACCATCTTGCCGTTCAGGCTATTATCCGCAGTTACCAGGTATACAAAATGAAACCCCACTCTGCATTTTTACCTACAATTTGAATTCACGGCAATTGCAATTTCTGTGTGCCCTATATCATCACTCAAGCGTGTTACGATTAATTTAATTCGATTATTGTGCTTCTGAACCAGACACAACCACGTCAATCACATGATTATGCCGCAAAACCTCAACTCAAAGCATGTTAATTGTTTTCTGGCCCAAGGCCGCCGATGAATGTCGTTGTAATAAATGTTACAAGTTTTTTTATTCAAACACTTATTGTGAATTTATAAATTATGCTTAAGTTTTGTCGTGAAAATGTAAACAAGGCGATTGTTTTCATCGCGGGCCGAATGGTGAAAATCCGTTAACGTGTTTGGTTGTTACGCACAATCAACCTATTAATAGGTGTAAACATGTGAGAGACGCTGGCAGCGTTACAAAATATTTATTTGTTCACTCCCTTCGTTTGATTTTTTATGCATTGTTATTTATAGATAATTTGATTATTTGCCCCTGTGTTTTCGACATACTTGGCTGGGAATGAAACGTGTCGCTTTTATTTAGCACCAATAAATCGATGTTTGTTTTATTTCGTGCCAATTCAATGGGAATTTTTAATTAGGGGATAATTGGTGCCTTAACTTCAAGTTGAACATCATAACCTAGCGTTAATTTGGAGCTATTAACATAGTTTTATATGTTTTACGAAAACAATGTCGACAATGACGTATTTTAGTGATAACCATAAATAGACTTTGCATGGGGCAATAATAATTTATATTTATTTCTATATTGGAAGTGAACATGCAACAAATACTTGTAAACGATTGTCAGTTGGACGATTTAGTAATTTTTAAATTAAAAATGTTTGTTTCATGTTGTGCTTCCACTTATATATTATTACGTCGCTATGAAATTGCCTATAGTTGACAAACAATAGTCGCATGATAAAGCAGTTACTATGCAATTGCACGTGAAATTATTTATTCAACATACGCACTGGCACACACGAATCATTGAAAATGTTCGCGAATTGCGAAGATTTTAACGTCTCATGCTGCTATGTTGGCACTTCCGATGAAATTTAATTTGTTTGTTAATTTCTTCATTTGCTGATGCATGTCGATCGCAGTCCCGTGGTCACTTGGTGGCGCTGCTTGACCCCATCGGTATCATGTACACCGACAGGAAGACGACCATTTCAGATCGGTTCGGAGGTCCTCCTGATGAAATCATACGCCAGCATAAACTAGGTGCGCATTTACTAACTCTACACAAACAAATCGATTACCAAAATTCCAAGTGAAACAGTAGGTGGGTCAGTAGGTGAGAGAAAAAGTTTGAAACATCCGAACGAACGTCTTATTTGCAGAAAATTATGATTACTACATTACTAACAATCAAATACTGGCTTGGACTTTCTTGAATTGGCCGCTTTGTAGTGAATGTTACTGTTGTGCTTTTTGTATGTATTAACTATCCGTTTGGTCGTGTAGTGGAATGTTATTTGGTTTGTTATTTAGTGTTTGATGTTTTTTTTGTTGTGAACACTGGGCGCGAGTCTATGTATTCTTCACCACGCACACATAACCTTGTTTGATGGCTAGATGGTTGTTACGGTGATGGCGTTTTAGATACGTGGCCACCACATAGCTAAGTTGGATCCGTTGGAGATCAACAGTGCGGATTTGGATGATAAGACACCGCCGGAACTACTTTATTCACACTACAACTTTGGTAAGGGTTACTTTCCAACTCTTTTCTAACACTGGTCAACAAAAAAAAAGAAAACTTGTTCTGGTTATTTAAAGTTTAAATAATCTGAATAGGATTTTCACTGTTTACCAGTGTACTGTATCAATGCACTCAACATGCTGAATATTTTCCAATCAATGTACCCATAGGAAACAGACACGTACGTTGTATGTGAGTTGTTTGTTTTGGATTGTTTTGTTTTATTATTTTATTGTATTTGTTTTGAAATTAATATTCAGTATGGCACATCATGCTTGATCACTCATGTTTCAATTTCTTTGTGCACCTAACACACTGTTACGCTCTTCTTTTATTTTATTTTGTTGATATGTATATTTTTCGTCGTCCGTCCGTTTTGTAACCGTTTTGCGAATCGTGCGCACCAGTCCGAGATGGTCCGTCGAGAACGTACAGCCAAGAATTGGTGAAACAGGTGCGGCTTTTGGCACAACGTAAGCTTAAATTTTCTTTTCTTTCTCTTGGTTTTTGAATTATGGGGGTGAGTTTTGGAGACCAAACAACGAATGTAGCGGTAATTGTAAGTGAGAAGACGTAAGTGCTTTTGTTTCTTCGGTCTCCGTCTGTTTGATTTGTTTCCTTCTTGTTTTGAAACACAATAACACATCTCAGATTTACGTTCGTTTCAAACTTTTGCTGACCGTGCGCCCACTTTTGGCGGAAATTGCGTGTGATTTCAATATGTGTTGGCTTTATTAAAACAGAGGATGCCGATATGGATAGGACTTTCAAGTTGCCGTCGACTACCTTCATTGGCGGGAAGGATAAGGCATTGCCACTTAGAGAAATTCTTCGTAGGCTGGAGTTGACTTACTGCCGTCACATTGGCGTTGAGTTTATGTTCATCAACAGTTTGGAGCAATGCAATTGGATCAGGCAACGTTTGGAGACACCTGGAATTATGAACCCAACCAATGAACAGAAGAGGTTAATCCTTGCACGTCTCACTAGAGCTGCCGGGTGTGTTTAGTTTGTGATTGCGTTTAGAATCGTTATTTTATGTAGTTGTTTTTTAGTTTCGAGAGCTTTTTAGCCCGTAAATGGTCCTCTGAGAAGCGTTTCGGTCTGGAAGGTTGCGAAATCTTGATCCCAGCCATGAAGCAGGTTATTGACAAAAGCACAGAGTTTGGTGTTGAAAGCATTGTGATGGGTATGCCTCATCGTGGTCGTTTGAACGTACTTGCCAATGTCTGTCGTAAACCACTCAGTCAAATCTTTACCCAGTTTGCTGGTTTGGAAGCAGCTGACGACGGTTCCGGCGATGTTAAGTACCATTTGGGTACTTACATTGAAAGGTAAACAAACCTATTCGAACAACAAATCGGTATGATCATTTAATGTTTTTTTGTAACGTATAGATTAAATCGCGTAACGAACAAGAACATTAGGCTGGCTGTCGTCGCCAACCCATCGCATCTGGAAGCTGTTGATCCCATCGTCCAGGGCAAAACTCGTGCCGAACAATTCTATCGCGGTGATGGCGAGGGCAAGAAGGTTATGTCTATTTTATTGCACGGTGACGCTGCTTTTGCTGGTCAAGGCATCGTTTACGAAACCATGCATTTGTCTGATTTGCCCGACTACACCACTCACGGTACAGTACATATTGTCGTTAACAACCAGATTGGTTTTACCACCGATCCACGTCACTCGCGTTCGTCGCCTTACTGCACGGACGTTGCGCGTGTCGTCAACGCACCCATCTTCCACGTTAACTCTGATGATCCAGAGAGTGTGATGCATGTGTGCAATATCGCGGCTGAATGGCGTGCCACTTTCCACAAGGATGTTGTTATTGATTTGGTTTGCTACCGTCGCAATGGTCACAACGAGATCGACGAACCTATGTTCACCCAGCCCTTGATGTACAGGAAAATCAAGAAGACCAAGCCTGCGTTGGAAAAATATTCCGAGCAATTGATTGCTGAAGGTGCTGTTACAACGGAAGAAGTAATTATTCCAAGATTTTAGGGTTAACTTCACATATTTATTCTGATTTGTTTTAAAGGTAAAAGATGTTAAAGACAAATACGAAAAGATTTGCGAAGAAGCCCTTGAAAAGGCTCGCGAAGAAACTCACATCAAATACAAGGACTGGTTGGACAGCCCATGGTCTGGTTTCTTTGAGGGCAAAGACCCCTTGAAGGCTAGCCCAACCGGCGTTATCGAAGACACTCTTGTCCACATCGGCAAGAGGTTCTCATCCCCACCTCCCAACGCAGCCGAATTTGTCATTCACAAAGGTATGACAAAGAAAAATAAAATCAATGCAACTGTTTATTGTTTAATTTTTTGTTGTTAGGTGTTGAACGTATTTTGAAGGCACGTATGGAAATGGTTGAAAACCGCACGACCGATTGGGCTCTTGGTGAAGCCATGGCCTTTGGTTCACTTGTTAAAGAGGGCATCCATGTTCGTCTTTCCGGTCAGGATGTTGAGCGTGGTACCTTCTCGCATCGTCACCACGTTCTCCACCATCAAAATGTCGATAAGGCCACCTATCGTCCATTATGTAACCTCTACCCCGACCAAGCTCCTTACACCGTTTGCAACAGCTCCCTTTCAGAGTTTGGCGTCCTCGGCTTTGAACTTGGTTTCTCAATGACCAATCCCAATGCGTTAGTTATCTGGGAAGCGCAGTTCGGTGACTTTAACAACACCGCTCAGTGCATCATCGATCAGTTCATCTCCTCTGGTCAAGCCAAATGGGTGCGTCAAAGCGGTTTGGTTATGTTGTTGCCTCATGCCCTCGAAGGCATGGGACCTGAACACTCCAGCGCCCGTCTCGAACGTTTCTTGCAAATGTCCTCTGACGACCCAGACTATTTCCCACCTGAATCTGATGAGTTCGCTGTTAGGCAATTACACGACATCAACTGGATT